>JARYGA010040851.1:0-47389 GCA_030545235.1 Helianthus tuberosus
AACTTCGATAACTTTCTCAACTTCAATCACTGTTTCAGCTTCAATCACCTTCTCAGTTTCACCATTCCTCTCAGCAACATTAACTTCCTTCATCTTTTTCAACTCTTTTGCTGCTTGTTTCTTCTTTAATTTCTCCAAGCGATCTGCAAAATAAAATTGAAAACTTTCAGGAGATAAATGAGTTTTTGCAACATTAATATGTCTTTCTTCCTCATCATCACCACTATCATCAGTTGGTGATTGATCAAAATTTATTGTCTTCTCAGAACTATCATCTAAAGAACCAGAATCAGATGGTGTTTGATAAAAAACAGTTGCTTCTTCTGAACTTTCATCGGATGAAACAGACTCTTTTTCTTGATTCACATCATGAACACCAATCACTTTCATCCATTCTGTAAACAGATCAGGTTCTTGAACTATCTTTGCAATGAAAGCTTTAAACTCCCTATTCTCATCCACAAACTTATCCCAGCTAAATCCTGGAGCCATTTTCTCATCGTCTTGATCAATTATACCATAATAAGCTTTCTGGTTTGCATCTTCGATCATTTTCCCATGAGCAGTTTGTGAATCTTTTTGTTGATGCGGTTGATGAACAACTTGTTGATATATTGCTTTCCGATAATAATCATCTTTTCCAAATGGATTCTTTGCTCCACTAGCTTCCTGATTCTTGCATTCTCTTTTGAAATGACCTTTCTTCCTGCATCGAAAACAAGTAACTTTAGATTTATCAAAACCCAAAGTAGAAACATGTGCATCCAAGAAATCATTTCTTCCTGTAATCATTTTGAACTTTTCAGCTCTTCTCAAGACACTAGCTAAACACCATTTGATGTCCATGAGCTCCATCTCTTCAGCGTCTATCTGATCGTAATCCTCTTTCGTCAGCATAGGATTTCCGATCCTCCCTGCAACTAAACCTTCATAAGATTGTAACACAGTTGCAAGTAACGCCATGTGATCTTTTGCAATTTCTTCAGAAAAACTTTGACCATCTGGAAGATTCAATGCAATGTTGCACTGTATCACACAACCATTTCCACTTTTAGAACTTTGAGAATGAAAGCTTGAAGTTGAACTCTTAGGATTAACACTTGGATATGAAGAAAATCCACTGCTGTTGTTTGAACTTTGATCAACATTTCCAGATAAGTCTCCAGCACTAAAAGCAGTTTGAATTTTCGGACTCATTACAGCTTCTTGAATATTGCCTTTCTAATACATTTTCACATCTTGTTGACCACTTGGATTATTCATCCTTGCAATCTTTTGCTGTTCAAGATCTTGACCCTCAATCTTCTCGATGAACTGAGAAATCGTCAAACCATCATATTCTCGGGTGTTCTTTAAGATCATCAAAAATGTTCCCCATTCTTTCTGAGGTAAAGCATCAGCTAATTTGTCAACCCATTCATCACGTTCTTTGGTTATGCTTAACAACGACATAGAACGCACTAAATGACAATATCTTCCAATCAACTTCTTTGTATCTTCTCCTGGCAAACTTGTGAACATATCAAATTCTTTCTTAAGCAGTGCCTTTTTACTTTTAATCATCTTCTCACTTCCTTCAAATTTGATTTTAAGAGCATCCCAAATTGATTTTGAAGTTTTGTCATGTTGAAGCAATACAAAGATGTCTTCTTTAATAGCTTGCTGAAGTAGACTAATCATCATCTTTTCAGCTTTGTACATATCTCGTTCTTTATCAGTGAATTCAGAGATTGTTTTCTCAACTTGCAGATCAGTACGTGGTAGTACATATTTTTTCAAAATACACTCCCAAGATCTCAGATGATTAGCTTGAACCCAGTTTTCAAACCGATATTTCCAACCGTAATACTCCTCAATGCTCATTAGCTTTGGGGGTTTTTGCGTAGTTCCAGTCTCATTTTCCAAGTTCATGTTTTGAGCAATGACAGCCGGAGTAGTCGGGGATGTTGCAAATGCGTTATAAAATTCTTCACTCATGATTCGGTAACACGTTTATCAAGACAAACACTTCCAAACGAAATTATTGCTTCAAACGGAATTACTCCTAGCGAGATTACCTATTCAAGCGAGATTAATCTGCACACAACAACTTCAAACGGAATTAAGTGTTTCAAACAAAATAACCTGTTCAAGCGGAATACCCACTTAAACGGAATATCAACTTCAAGCGAAATACCCTTTCAAGCGGAATATCTAATTTCGCTTGAAATCACTATTCTTTCAAACGGAATCACAACCTTGAAACAAAATAACTAATTTCGCTTGAAATTTCAAGCGGAATAACCTTTTCAAACGGAATCAAATCTTTTCAAGCGGAATTACTTATTTCGCTTGAAATTACCACAATTTTCAAGCGGAATCAAATGATTCGTTCAAGCGAAATTATGTTTTTAGTCCATTTTAATCTGTTTTAGTCCGAATTTTGATCTGATTCTCTCAAGGGTTTGTTAAAACAGTGTTTCGCTTATGTTGTGAAAAATTCAGGCCATTTTAACCGTTAAAACTTGTTCAATTAACAAAAGAAGGTGTAGGAATCAGAAAACACAATGAAATCAAGCTGAAATCTGCAGAACTCCTCCTCCTGAGCTCTGATACCACATGTAGGATCGTGTATGGACCCGAAACGAGTCGTTCAGAGGCGTTCTACATAATATGAAAGGCGGAAACAGGCATATTGTGTGTAAATCAGTAAGATATTCACTAATAACTGTCTTTTGATTCATTTCTGAGCAAATACAAGTCTGTAGACACTTCAACAGCGCTTCGACGTCGGAAACACACATGCAAGAACTCTCTCAAACGAAATCAGAACTCAACTATATATAGGCAGTCTAATTCCGCTTGAACATGTCTCAAGCGGAATTAGGTTTCAAGCGGAAACAGATTCAAGCGAAATTAACATTGTGATTTCGCTTGAAACCATATGTTACTTTTAAGCGAAATTACACTAAGTAATTTCGTTTGAACTTGCCCTTTGACCTATTTTCTCGTAAACCGTGCCCTGATTTATCTATACAACTACAAGACTCGATACAAGACGAAGTCGACAGACGTATGCACCAATAGAAGTCATTTTATATATACAAAACATGACCAAATTAAAGCATTAATGTCATCATTAAAACTCATCAAATGCCATTAATAAAACTCTACTCAAGAGTTTCACCATATGAAGAGTTAAGAGTCTCAATAATTATAGACTTAAACTCTAATAAAACTCTTCAAATGTCATCATTAAAACTCTACTCAAGAGTTTCACCATATGAAGAGTTAAGAGTCTCAATAATTATAGACTTAAACTTTAATAAAACTCATCAAATGTCATCATTAAAACTCTACTCAAGAGTTTCACCATATGAAGAGTTAAGAGTCTCAATAATTATAGACTTAAACTCTAATAAAACTCATCATCATTAAAACTCTATTCAAGAGTTTCACCATATGAAGAGTTAAGAGTCTCAATAATTATAGACTTAGGTGTTGTTTGTTTTTTCAGAGGTAAAACGTCTGCAGTCTGCGGACCACATCTGCAGACATCTGCAGCTGAAGAGGTGGACCAAACCTCTGCAGTCTGCAAGAAGAAGACTGTTTGTTTTTACAAAATTACAGTCACAAATTAACCACCTCATACAAACAGCACCTTAATTTCAAACAAACAGCAGCTAATTAAACAGGAAAATCAAGAAAATCATATCAAGATTGTAAATTTTTACATTAATCAGCTGAAAAAGGAAGATGGGCTTATCCTAATTCATACTGATCTAATAATGAAAAAAAATGTATACTTTTATTCAACTAGAACTCAATTTTCATACAAAATCCCCAGACTAATTAGAGCCTAATCAAACTGAAAAATCAAGAAAATCAGATCAAGATTGGGATTTTTGCATCAATCAATATAAAACGTCATAAATTTCTTCAATAAATCCAAAAACAAAAATCCATAATTTCAAAAAAAAAAAAAAAAAAAAAAATCTAGAAGCTTCTTTCAAATGCTCTGTATTCAACAATCAAAACCCACTAAAAAAATTATATTTTTTTTTGTGATTAATGAGAAAAAAAGAGAGGATACATACGCCAAGGTGGGTTGGAATCGATGCAATACTCCAAATCTTGAAGCCAACTTTCAAAATCCACTAAAAAATTAAATTTTTTTGTTATGTCCGCCATTGATGTGGTGAAGAAACAGAGAATCTTGGAGATGGGGATAGAAGAAGAAGACGGCGTATTGTGGTGGCGGAGGAAGTGGAGGTGATGGCGAAGGAGGTTTCGGCTGGGAGGAGATGCTAGAGTTTGGATGTTTTGAAGAGCAGAAGACCCTTGAAGACCCTTGAAGATGTGAGTCCACATCTGCTTGAGGAAGAGGTCTTGAAGACCTTTTTTTAATGAAAGCACTTCCAGAAAACAAACACACTGCAGACTCAAATGTCTGCGGGTGGTCTGCGTGAGGCAGACATAAGAGGTTCTGAAGTGATTTTGACAAAAAACAAACACCCCCTTAAACTCTAATAAAACTCATCAAATGTCATCATTAAAACTCTACTCAAGAGTTTCACCATATGAAGAGTTTAATTAGTAATTAAAATTTCACTCAAATGGATTTAGAAATCACAAATTAAAGTTGGTGATAAATCCCACACAACTACACCATCACGTTTTGGTGATTTAATTGTTGAAGCCAATCAAACATCAACTTCAATGTATGACCTTTTATTTCTAAATCATACAAAGCATTAAAATCAATGTTACAACAAATTACTTGTATAAAATGTTTACATAAAACATTTCAAAGCATTTGTATTTTAACCATTTTTAACAATCATGTTAAAATGAAAGAAATTCTAACGCGCACGTTAGAAATATTAACATTTCCACAAAATGTTAATTCGACTTGCTAAAAACACATACAAGGTTCAAATAAATAAGTCATTTCTAATACATACGTTAGAAACTAAACAATTAAAAAATTGCTTCCAAACTAACGCGTTTCATAAACGTACACATGTTAGAAGACAAATGATTATAAAAAACATTATAAGACTTATTTGTTCATATCAATCCATGGGTGGATGAATAGTCTACTTTAAATAGAGACTTAATTAGAGACATAAAACTCTAATCAAGTAACATAAAACTCTTATTTAAATACATAAAAAACTCTACTTAAGAGAATTTAACGTTTACAAAAAACGTATGGTTTACACCAATAATTCCGGTCTAACACACATGTTAGAAAATTTAATGTTTACAAAAAACGTATGGTTTACACTAATAAACCCGATCTAACACAAAAGTTAGAAAAATTAACGATTCTCAAAATCGTTTCAAAAACCAAACGGTTGAACCAAAACTATTCGTTTTGTACCACGGTATAGGATTTAAGATTGTATCTCAATCTCAAGAAATCCAAACACAATAAGTTGTACCACATACATATTTCCCAAAAGAAAATATTTATAAGATCATAATCTTTAAAATATTTTTTTATTATAAATCATTTTGTGAACCCAAAATCCTTATAAATAAGGTTTTAAGATTGTAGCAACAATCTCACGAAATCTGTTTTAAGTTTGTAGGAACTAGGTTCACCTTTAATAAAATATAATTACAAAATATATAATAACGAGACTCTCGTTATTCGTAGGAAATATCATAGTACAATACCGGTTGCAATAACTAAATAAAAAGAATATAAAATATAATTTTATATACTAATCTTGATTCAAGCCGCATCTCTGGTGGGTCCTTGACACGCATTTGATAGCATCCTAGACTCGAGTATTCATCATCTTGAGTCTTGAAAATATTCCTTGACTGCAACAAAGAGCACACTAAAACGTTGACGATTTTGGTTGAGGCACGTGTTCAACACGTTTCCCTTAAAACAGATTCCGCGCCTCTACTAAAGACGACGCGTCTGTCTCCCAGGGTACAACAGCCGAAGCAGTATGTACTGCCGGAGATGGCCACGCGCCCGATGTTACACCGGATAAAATTATAGTGTTAGAACTTGTGGGAAATAATGGTATGAAGATGATGAAATCGAATAGAGAAAACATATCTCTCTAAGTACCCAACACATGGGTCTTCAAGTATCTCCAAGAACTCTTCTATTTTTTTTTCTTCTAAAAATTCCACTTTCAATTCTCTACTTGTAATTAGCTTCATCAAGTTATGCACATAACCTACTTTGCATACAAGAGATATGGGGTAAAGAAGAGTCTCACTTTATTAGAGAAATAAACTCTAATAAAAACCAATAAATTGTCATAAAAACTCTACTAAAAGTCTCACTTTATTAGAGATTTTATTAGAGACATAAACTATAATAAAAACTAATAAATTGACATAAAAACTCTACTTAAGAGTTTATCACCCATATGAAGAGTCTAGTAAATAATTATAATTTTACTAAATTATAATTTCACTAAATTAATATCCATTCACACCATCTAAATACCCAACAGCATCTCCTTACGGCATATTAAAATCAAGACATTAGCATTTAATTCTTTTATCACTAGCGGACTCGTAGCGTGATGTTAATTTATACTTTTTTTTACTAACTAACTTACAGTAACATTCTAATTCTACTTTTAAATCTACACCTTTTATCCACTATGGGACTTGAATAACCCTGATCAATCTTATAAGAATGGACACGTATCTTCACACTTACATACAGTTAGACTATAAGACCTTTGGTACGTAATGTTTATAGATAAAATAAATTATTGAAGGAATCCGTTAGAGATTAAGGAAGTGATTCATACATTCAGAGCCGTCTCTGAGAACTCGCAAAAAAAATTTGGGCCTCGGGCGACAAAAAAGAACTGGGTCCAAAATTGTGGTTAAGGAGAAATGAATTAAAAAAATAAAAGTTTATTGGTGAAGCCAAGACTTGAACTTGAGACCTCTATGTTATCTTAGGATGGTTTTTCGACTACACCATCAATATTTTTTCCATAACAAATGGATACATATACTAAATATATAATTTATGAATATATATATAAAAACTTATAAAACCTTTCGGGCCCTTTGAAAATTTGGGCCTCAAGCGACGGCACGGGTTAGCCGGCCTAAGAGCCGGTCCTGCATACATTACTAAGGGGCTGTTTGTATACCTCTTAATGGTTTAGACCTCTTACTGGTTCAACACTTAATGGTTCAAACTGTTTGTTTTACGAGCAGATGTCTGAATGGTTCAGACATTTTCCTCTGAATGGTTAAGCATTATATAGAGTCTGAACGGTTAAGACCTGTAATCTGAATTGGTCAGACATTTACCTCTGAACAGTTAAGCATTATACAGGCTCTTAATGGTTTAGACCTCTTACTGGTTCAGCACTTAATGGTTCAGACCTCTTACTGATTCAGCACTTAACCATTCAGATGTTGCCAAACAACCCCTAAAAGTACTTGTACAAATAAATAAAAAATTGATAAAGTGCACGAAGAATGCATCTGTCTTCACACGTCTTATTATTGTATGTATCACTACAAAATAGCATTTACACTAGGATCGGTCTCTTCTTCTCATCCAAATCTTCTTCAAGAATAAAGCACACAAAATGACATATGTCATCAGTCTCTTTTTCTTGAAGATTTGTCCATCTCATGCAGCAAAATCTTATTGAGTTACCCCCTCACCTAAAAATTCATTCAGTGAAACTTCACGCAGAACAATACTGAATATCCAAGAAACGATGTTTGCCATCTTTGGTTCTTTTAACATTTTTTGCGTTTTACAGGGAGTGGTATTTAGGAAGCATGGCGTTTGTTTTTTGGTGTGATCAATGGAAGGTGCTGAGATGTTTCTCTTTATAAGATGTTTTTGATGCGTAGTTTAGGCGGAATATTATTATAATAAATGCTAGTAATAAAGTATCCATAGTTTCAGTTACTGTTTGTATTTACTAATTTGTTCAGGTTTATCTGTTAAGTCTGTAACACGTCGCATCTTTTAAGTTTGGCGTTTTATATTTAATGGCGTTTTTGTAGACCAAGATGATAAAATACACTAACTAAAACACAGAAAAAATTACGCAGGAAAAATAGTTTTTTATTATTTTGAGTTTTGTATTTAATGGTTTTTGTGGCATTTTGGCGTTTTGTAACTAATGAGAGAAAAATAATATTTTAATATTTGAAAAAAAATTACACAAAAGAAAATAAAAAAAACTAAAACTCCTCGTTAGAAGTGACTTTGTCTGAGAAGTATCCATCACTTCTTTCGTCTTCTTCTTCGGATTCTTCTTCCAGTCTCTCATCCAAGTTATCACTTTCACTTTCATTGGCTTCTTGTTCTTAAAGATTTTGTAGCCTCTATTTAAACATGTCCTGTATCAACGCCAATTTTATGTTCATGTCTGTGTTCAAACATGTGGCGTTGTGTAACTCCACCAAGAACCCAAGACCCTGCTTGGTCATGATGTCTTCAAGCATGTAGTCTTCCTACGCTCCGTTGTCACATATAACGGTGATCATGTCTGTATCTTCATCAAAACGCCATGATGTGACGACTGGGTCCATTTTTGCATTTGCTTTGCTTGGTCCAAATTTTCTAGTTAATCTTCTCATAACCTTATGTGTTTCATCACATTCGTTATCAAGAGGGATGCCAAATGATAGGATCCCCCTCTGTAGCTCTTCTTCCATGTTCAAAATGGCTTTGATTGTTTTAAGAAACACTTTTCTTCTGTTGTCAAAACGTATCACGAATCTTCTGATTCCGAGGCTGTATCTCTATGAAATGATGAATGCCATTTTGGCGTTTTGGTTAAAGATGGCGTTTTTAGTATGATCAATTGAAGTGATGATGGAAGCGATGGTAACGTTGTTTATATAATGATGTTTTTGGTGCGTAGTTTATGAGGAATTTTTTTTGTAATACATGTTAATAATTGACTTTCAGTTACTGTTTGTTCCATCTACCTGCTAAGTCTGCAACGCGTTTTATTATTAAGCTTTGGCGTTTTGTATTAATGGTATTTTAATCGTTTTGAAAGGCGTTTTACTCATTAGGTTGGCGTTTTGAATTAGAGCAGTAAAAAGACCCTTTTACCCTTAATGAAGCACGTTCCAAGTAATAAAATTGATGTTATTTACGAAAACTCCACCACGTCAATCTAGTACATAGATTGTTTTGATCTGACGATCCATAAGTGTTCTCAACGTTCTCACACTTTTTACCGTTTTCCCTAAATCCTGACCCTATATATATATATATATATATATGAATATTTTAATTTTTCGTATTTCTTAATCAATAAAAAGTTAATTTTACCTATTGCCGCCATAGGTGAAAACATTCATTTTATTATTTACAAATAAAGAGAAAAGAATGACAAAAACAATATTTTTTTCTCTATAGCGTCAACACGTCGCCACTACAAAGTTTGACAAGTCAACAGTTTGGAAACCTGTATTGCGACTACTTAACATATGCCGACGACGTCTATTGTTACTATTGATGTCATCGGTATAAGGCAAAATTCTTGTAATGATAGTTGGTTACACTAAATGTTAAAAAAAAAAACTCATCTAGCTAACAATATACTTTTCAAAAGATTTCTATACAAAGATTTAAATATTGTAATATAGTACATTAATGCACATAATAACAAGAGTAAATTACCTTTTGAGTCTCTATGTTTTAGTGGTTTTAACCACTTGAATCCAAAATAAAAAAGTTCAACGGTCTGAGTCCCTAATTGCTCGTTTTAAAACGTTTTGAGTCCAATTTTTTAACACTTGTACTTTGATTTTGGACTCAATTGGTTAAAACCACTAAAACACAGAGACTCAAAACGTTATAAAATGAGCAGTTTGGGACTCAGAGCGTTAAACTTTTTTTTTTTTGGACTCAAGTGGTTAAAACCACTAAAATACAGAGACTCAAAAACTAATTTACTCTAATAAAAATAAGTTGCAAATCGGCTACATGTCTATACGGTTTATAAATCAATTACCAATCAATTAGTATGCTCACCCACTCATAAATACATACATAGATATACACATACACATACATCAAGAGATACTACATGCCCATCATATATACTACATAAAGTCGGTCTTAGGAGAGAATCTTGAGAAAAGGTAAGGCTTGTAGTCTTGTAGTAGAAGACTGATTATAGAAAGTGACCAACTTTCATCCATCATTTTTACTCTCTCATGGAGGAATTAGATTCTCACTCATCTTTCTCCTTTTATTTTCAAGTAAAAGGTGTTGTTTGATTCTACTACTAGGACTCACATTTATCCTCTTCTGTTTTATGGTCGAATCAAGTTATTAGTGTGATTCGGGTTTTGCTCGGATCTAGTTGATTCAAGCTATTAATCAATTAGGTCTTAACAATTAGATGTCACATTATATTTATGTTTGGTTGATCTTATTTTATATATAATAAGTTAAAAATAAGATCATAAACCGAATTTAATTGATTTCGTTAAAAAAAGTATAAATACAAAACGACATAAAGTAAATGAAACTTAAATTGTAAATCCTTTTGGTAATCAATAAGATTGTTCCTTTTTGTTTTGACAAGACAATGTGAGAATTTACAAACGTTTATGAATACCCTAACCCTAGACTATAACTGATACGTGTCAAATTAACTATCATATGTATACATATATACCTTTATACACACACACTTGTGTGCAAAAAAGATTTCTCTATAATTTTTTTTCTTCTTATTTTGTGATTTGTGAATAACTTGGATATATCTGTAAATTGTATAGGACACTTTCAAATTGAATTACTTCGTCGATACTCATAAAAATTCAATCGGATAATCTTTAGAGGGAAATCAAGATTGAGTGTGAAATCTATATGAATTCGTATACCATGTAAATGACCAAATACGAACTTTTAACCGTAGGAAACCGTCATGCAATATAACTGCAAATTTGTGATAGAATAAATTAGTTTGTCGGAATTTTAACTGATTTAATGTCTAAAATACAAAAAAATTGGAAAAATTAAGTGTTTTGAAAACTAGAACAACCACTTCTAAGATTCACAGATTTAAGTGGTCAGTCTAATCTAAAAAAATCAGTCCATGGTTTTACACTGAATTGATCGCTTCATATATGTTGATCCATTAGCTCGAAACTGAATCTATGCGTCTTAATATAATCAGTGAACCAAAGTTTCAAAACGATGGAAAAAATTAAATAAATCAAGACAGGTATATATATATTGGTCACAATTGAAGTTGATTTATTTCAAGAGAAATACTTTTCATGATGTATTTATTCAATATAGTTGGTTATGTAAACTTCAGAGAACACAATATTTTAAGTATTTATAATTTGGAAAAATAAGTGTTTTCTGAAATATTTTCTTATTTGATATTATTTCATCTATTTAGAGAAAAGTAAATACATCAATTGCGAAAAATGACCTTTTGCTCAAATAAAATAAAAATTGGCTTCATGGCAGATTATTTCTGTCACCTTTGCTATATGTAATAGAGAAAGAACCTGAAGTTTTGTGGATAAAAGTTATGGTCTAAAATTTACTTACTTTAACTTTAAGTAGTAAAGTTAACTTACAACAATTGTAAGATTGTTTAATACTCTTGTAATCTATGTTGAACAATTAAAATTATATAAATCTAGCAATATAATTGATACAAATGAGACATGAACTCTAAATTATTAACTGAGCTCATAAACATTCTAAAATGTATCATGTTAGCACTTCTACCTCATACATATTGAGGATACGTTATTTATGTTATATGTATTATTATGATTCGATTACTAATAAAGATTGTTTATGGTAGATATTATTCAACATGACAAATAATCCAACTATATTGTATTACTTTTCTTGTTGTTAGCGACAGATAACAGTTTATTTTTTATAAATATACTTTTAGTATTTATTTTAACAAATAAAAAAGTATGGCTCTTAGACCTAAGTTCTTTTACAAAAATTGGGAGGTGATAAAGATATTTGAGAAAAAGGGCGTCTTTGGTCTACACTCAATAAAACAAGTATTGGGGCTATAAAAATGGATCCTAACCCAAGATCCGAATTTTTATTATCTTGAAACTTGTGAGCTTTTTTATATCTTTTCTTTAAATTCATATTTTTTAATCATATATTTAAACAAAAATGCAAAAGGGGTATCTTTGATACCTTCCTTACCACTTCATCAAAGTTTGGTATTGCAGAAGAAAATCCTTTCTTTAATCTTCTTTATGTTTAACAAGCAGTGGCTCTCTCTCTTTTTAACCTTTGTGGGATTTTGTGTTCCTTGAAAAAAATGTTTTTCTTAAATCTTTTTATTGTGTAATCAGCATAACTTTTAATATACATATATACATGCACACACATAAAAACTATAAAAATTTACACAAATTAAAATTGTTTGTAGCATATTAGAATCATTGTTTTTAAAGTAATGAACTTAATCTTACTTTTTATGTAATAAAAGACCTGAAACCAACAAATTTTTTACGTGACACCAACAATTTTTATCATGTTATATTGAATTTAACGCATTAATAATTCAAAATAAAAAGATACATAAATATAATTATTGTTTCTGTTAATAATAAAGCTAGTTATTATATCATTTTAGAATTATAAGAAAAAATATTTTAAAATAACGCTAGTTATAACAGTGTTGTAAGAATCGTTGCCGAAAATGATTAATCGAGATAGATTAAGATTTTATATGTAATTTTTAGTTCAATATGTATGTATATACACACGGTTTCAAATGTATCTTTTTATGTATACATATTTTAACACTTTCTCCAACTCATATTTTAAAGTAGATAGGATTAACTGCCGGAATCTACAAGTTTTGGCTGAAATTTGTTCGGATTTCGCAGGTTTTGTCCGAAATCGCTAGATTGCCACTGATATTTGGCCAATTAGGACAGTATTTGACCATTAATGATCGCTTAGCGATTAATTGGCTGATTAGATGAAAATTACTCGGTGAACCTCCAACTAGCGACTAATCAGATGTTAGACGCGATTTTTACAGCCATGGCATAAACCCAACAAATTCACAAAACGATAAATTTACAGGTTTTATACATTTAAACTAATTCTAATATATTTAAAGCATACATACATGCGCATGTGTGTGCATATATATATATATATATATATATGTATATATGCAAAGATATTATTTAATTAACTAATATAAAACGAAAGTTGGGTTCATGGAAGCTTTTGTGTTCCTTTAATTAGAGGCGTAGAATTGGAACTCAGATATTCCTTACTTAGGGTCAAATGATATATTCTTTGATGTTTAATATATATATTTATAAACTAATATATAATATTTAATTAAAATAAAATAATTGATATTCTGTCTGTCACATACGGTTACATACAGAGCTGGGGTGGGAACCCAATCGATGTGTCACAAGAAGGCAGTGATGAAGTTGGTGATTGTTAATATGAATAAGAGAAACTCTGTTATAGCAATTTCTATACATTCAATGTAAGTAGCATGGTGGATTAATGCGGACAACAATTTGGAATACATGTCACATTTTAATAGTTTTAGACAAAATATATATAATATTTGGTACATTTAGTGGAAACCATAATTTATTAGTCACATGTTATCATAAACTTCTCTTATCAATCGACTACGACTATGAAGCTCAACTCAAGTTTTTCTTAAATAAAACTTAGATTTTATGAAGAAAAAAACAGTCGAATTCCGATGATCAAGAAGTTGGTGAAAACCCTTGTTCCGTCTCATTGAATATGTCTTACAGATATGAAATTATTTAGTTAGGTTGGTTTGAAGTAATAATCATTAAGCTTTTTATAATTGATTTAGGAGTAAATTACAAAAATCGTCTTTTATGTATGTCACTTATTGCAAACTTTGTCCTTTATCTTCAATAATTACATAAAACGTACTCGATGTTTGCAAACCCTTGCAAGTTATGTCCTTTAGCCGTAACTCAGTTAATTTTTTGTGGTTAAATCTGACCAAATAAACCCCACATGAGGGTATTTTGGTCATTTTACTCTCATGTGGGGTCCATTTGGTCAGATTTAACCATAAAAATACTCTTATGTTGGGTTCATTTGGTCAGATTTAACCACAAAAATTAATTGAGTTAGGGCTAAAGGACATAACTTGCAAGGGTTTGCAAACATCGAGTACGTTTTCTGTAATTATTGAAGACAAAGGACACAGTTTGCAATAAGTGACATACATAAAAGACGATTTTTGTAATTTACTCTTGATTTAGTTACTGAAGTCTTGATTGCACTATTATCAATTTACTAATTACTAATAAGAAATTTGTCGCAATATACAGTCTCAAGTCAATCATAAATAGTTCGTGGTGATCGTTAATTTTCTAAGTCTATGTGTAATGGGGCGGTATATTACCATCTTTGAGCCATAGCGCCTCATAGCGCCAGCCCATACTAAAACAGGGGGCGCAATGGGTTTTAAATTCTTGTTCCCATTATGTTGATCGCGTCGTTTCAAAGAATGATTTCAAAATTCTGACCGTTGAACGGTCATAAAAGTAAAAAAAAAAAAAATTCAGTTAAATTACCATCTCTCATATAAATATACCCTCATCTCCCCTATTTTTTATAAAATCCAATACACTCAACACACTTTCAAACCCTCTTACTCTCTACCTTTTTTTAAATCTAGAATTTTTATACAATGCAACCCTTCAACCGCGGTTTTATTCCTCCTCGTTCGAGTGCGGACCCGAACCAAAATAGCAGTCCTACCCGTCCCATTCGGCTCACCACTACATGAGTCTGAGGTTGTTCCGGAAACACAACCGGAAGTAGAGGAGACGCAAAAAGGAAAAACAAAACGCCCACATAAAAAGAAAACGAAAAACCGAGCGAAAAAAAGTGCAACCGTGGGATGACGATGTGTTAACCCGAGGTTTGATCGACGTGTCGGAGGACCCCCAAATAGGTAATTTTTTTTGTTTTAATTATTTGTTTTTATTTTCTTTTTTTTTTCGTATTAATTATTTGTTTTTAATTTAGCAAATAACCAAAGTAAAGTCATTTTTTGGAACCGAATCCGGGAACTTTTTTTCAGGCTCATGGGTAGAGGACACGAATATTGGCCGGCGGACTCAATATCAGCCAAGTGGACCGATATCAACAAGAAGTGCACGAATTTTCAATCCGTTTACCAACGCATTTTTTCCGGATGGAAAAGTGGCCACAAGGATGAGGACATCACACAAGCGGCCCTAATCGAGTATAAAGCAAGTTAAGGTAATTTCCCGTACTTAAAATGCTGGCAAATTATTCGGAATAGCCCCAAATGGGCCGACGTCCCTACAAATGTCGGTCGGTCGGAAAATAAAAGGTCGTCAAAGAGATCAAAAACCAACGAGTCGGGTGAACCCGAAACGCCAACCTTCGACGCTCGAAACACCGACGTCAACGATGATATTCCGGAGGAAGAGCCGACGGAAGAGCTACCACAACCCGCCGGAAGAAGAAGCGGTGGAAGATCGAAAAGGCCCGAGTCATCATCGATGGGATCTGAAATGACTAATGCATTTTCGGAGATAAACAAACGCCTTCAAGACATACACGAACTAGGGACTAAACGTATGGAAGAGAACCGCGAAGTGACCGAGATTATGCGGGATAGACAATGGGCTCATGACTTTAAATTCTACTCGAAACCGCACGACCACCTAACTGGAAAAGCGTTGAAGATGGCGTCGGCATAAAAGGAGCGAATCGAAAAAAATATAACCTTTGAGTTTTTTATTTTATTTTAGTGTAATGTTTTTTTATTTTATTTTATTGTAATGTTTTTTTTATTTAATGAAATGGTTTTTAATTTTATAAAGTTAGAAATTAAATAAAAGAATTGAAAATTAATTAATTGAGCAATGATGATGTATGGGCTTTATGACTACGCGCTCTAGTGATATAACGCCCCATAAAGCCCCTGTATGACGTGGCGTGTCACTTGTCGCATAACGCCCAAAAAAGGGTTTTATAACTACACATGGCCTAATATATATATATATATATATATATATATATATATATATATATATATATATATATATATATATGGTATGGTTCATTTGAGAACCACTATTATTGTGAGAATCACGAGAACCAATGCAAACATAACAAAATAAATACACCCACCACCACCTAAAGCCAAAACACCCACTCCATCACAACCCAAAAACCTAAACACCCCCCACCCACCCTAAAACAAAAACCATTTCGGGTTTCAGCTGAGTTTGGCGGTGACACAGTTAAGTAGCGGCTCGGGTTTCGGCTCGACGCGGTGCAACTTGGGTCAGTTTTGGGTTTTGGTTTGGGTCGAAAGCAGTCAACAGACCCCGTTCGGGTCAGCAGCAGTCAAACAACTCAAAGATGGTCAACTGAGGACCGGTAAAGTTTAAATGTAGCGAGTTATTATTACGTTAGTTTAGATTTTATTTAGTTAACGCGCACCGAGCTCGAACCGATACTTTAGTGACTTGTTACGTTTGGCATTTTGATAGAAATTTTATATATTGTGTTTATATTGTTAAAAATTGTTGAGTTTTGAAAAGATAACGACAACTTGAGTTGTCGGCTTATTCCAAAAAACAAAGGAAACTCTGTCCGTTTTCCGTAAAAACATAAAACATAAATAGTTTAACATAAAACATAAAAACGTAAAACGTAAAAAGTTTAACGTAAAAAGTTTAACGTAAAACGTAAAAAGTTTAACGTAAACCGTAACAAATTTAACGTAAAACGTAAAAAGTTTTACGTAAAACGTAAAAAGTTTAAAAAGTTTAACGTAAAACGTAAACTTTTTAACGTAAAACGTAAAACGTAAATTTTTTAACGTAAAACGTAAACTTTGTAACGTAAAACGTAAAGTTTTTAACGTAAAACGTAAATTTTTTAACGCAAAACGTAAACTTTTTAACGCAAAACGTAAACTTTTTAATGTAAAACGTAAAACTTTTTTATGTAAATTGTAAAACTTAAAAGTTTAACGTAAAACGTAAACTTTTTAACGTAAAACGTAAAGTTTTTAACGCAAAACGTAAACTTTTTAACGCAAGACGTAAACTTTTTAATGTAAAACGTAAAACTTTTTTATGTAAATTGTAAAACTTAAAAAACGGCGCGTTAAAAAACTGACGCGTGAAAAAGCCCGGCGTATAAACGGTGCGTTAAAAAACGACGCGTGAAAAAGACGGGCGGAAAAACGGCGTGTAAAAAACGACGCACAAAAAAAATTTGTTTTGTTAAAAAATCTGAATTTAAAAAGGATTTTTAATAAAAAAATTATGTTTAAAAAAAACAAATTAATATAATAATACAAAAATAGTAATAAAAACAATAAACACAAAAAGACAAAATAGAGTAAATTTACTAAACTAACCTTTTGGATTAAAATATTAAAGACATAATAAGACAAAAATATTTAATAATACTTTTTATTTACTTTTAATCTCATCCATTGATCTTGAAGATCTAATAGTTGAAAAGTGGTTCCCTCGGTTCTTACAACTGGGGGTGGTTTTCATTTTAGCGCTCCCCTATATATATATATATAAGGGAAGGTTCATTTGAGAATAATATTCTTGCAAGAAGAAAACTAAATTAATCTAGGCCCTATATTTTTTTGATCAATGGTTGTGAATCAAGATATTATTGTTGTCCACTTTAAATTAATGTTTTAATTAATAAGGGTAGAATAGACACTTTGATGTATAACACTATTAAATGTTATAAAGGGTTACTCCAATCTCATTAATGCCACCATAATTTTCTCATTCACCATCATTAATGTGTTGGGTCTTACACCAAATTTATAAGGAGTGACTAAATTATTTAAAGTGTTGTGTCCTACATATATATTATTATATGTCGTAAAATTATTTAAAAGTGTTGGGAACCTACACATTTTGTAACCTACACCAAAACATTGTTTTCTTGGTGTAGGAAACGTTGTTATTATGGTGTAGAAAACGTTGAATATGTAGGATCATGCGCATGAATGTTTTTATTGTGTAAGGTGCACAACTATTTTACCGGATAGACTCATTAAATGATTAGGGTTTATTAATTTAAATAGCAAAAATAAAGGGTAGACTAATTAAATGATTGGTTTAAATTACCTTTGTACCCTTTTATTCTTTTTATTCTTAACATGTGATTCTTCTCATTTGAACTCTCCACTATATATATAATGGGTTGCGACTTTTGTAAGGGGCGTGATATATTTAAAAGTAGTTTAAACATTGCGACTTTTTGAAGGGGTGTGATATATTTAATAATTGTGACTTTTTGTAAGAGGTGTGATATATTTAAAATTAATTTGAAGCGTTGTGAATTTTATTATGTATATATAAGAGGGGTTTTCTATTGTAAGGGCGTGATATATATAAAAGTAGTTTAAATGGGTGCGACTTTTTGAAAGGGTGTGATATATAAAGTTGTGACTCTTTGTAACAGGTGTGATATATTTAAAGCTTATGACTTTTTGTAAGGGTTGTGATATATTTAAAAGTAGTTTGAAAGGTTATTACTTTTTTGAAGGGGTGTGATATATTTAAAACCTTCCATCCAAACCATTGTGTCTATATCAAAACCATTGGGTATGCGTGGTTTTTTTAAAAGTCACAAATTTTCATTCTAGAAAGACAACCTAAGTTGCTTTTTGTAGGGTTATATAATTTGGTTTGTACCGGAACCAACCCCTATATATATATATATATATGTGTGTGTGTGTGTGTGTGTGTTAGAGTTCATTTGAGAACCACTCTTATTGCGAGAACCAATGTGAACACAACAAAATAAACATACCCACCCACTACCTAAAACCTAAACACCCACCCACCCCCACCCTACCCTACCACAACCCTAAAACCTAAACGAGTGACATTCAAATCGACTCATAACCTAGGCATGTACTATGATGTTGAAACCTTAATTGCTATTCTGATTAAATAAAATCATTTAATCTTTTTCAAGTAGTATATTTCATCATCTAAAAACCAAGTTTATGTTCAATTACTATATTCATAAAAACTCAACATATTTCAAAATCAACTCTATGCGTATTCATTCAAACCAAGTGGGTGTAGTCACATGTCACACCCTGACTTTTGCGGAAACGTGATTAGGTGTGACTTGCTTAATATCATTGCATTCAACCATAACAAACAACTATATGATAAAACCAAGATGTTCCTCCATAGATAGTTTTCAAAATAATACAACCGTCATTGTTTAACATCAAACTAAGACTTTAAGTTTAGATCACATGACAACCAAAGCTTAAAGTTCCATACTGGACTTCACAAAAGACACTAATAAAAGGGAGCCTTTGAACCATGTATTCTATCAAGGATAAAACACATGATTCAAACCCTTCAGTACTGGATGGCATCTTTTATTAAAAACAAAACTTGAAATATTGAACGTCCGCAAGATCCATAATCGATTTTCCTGAAATACATGTAGTTTGAAAACATCAACAAAAGTTGAGCGAGTTCATGTGTTTTGTATGTGTGTACGAACATCCTTAAAACTTTTGTAAGTATGTATGTATGTATGTACTTGTAAACTGGTATGAAAGCAACAAGGAAACAGATCAATTAATGTGTAGCTAATACATTAATATGTGTGACATGGTGCAGCAAGGCTCAAACCTAGCAGATTTTGCACCGGGCCACCCGGTTGGACGACATAGTCACCACATGGTCCATCCTGCGGGCGCATGGGTGGGGCTCGCAACACCCAATAGATCTATCACTCATGCCCCTCAGTCCTTATACAAGGATTAATGGTCTTAAGTTAATCGCCTACCCATTCACATGATCTAGCGGTTTATTCCTTAGCTAACCATACCATTTGTAATCATCGAAACATTTGTAACATGTATTTCACCCCGAAGCTGTAAAACTGAAAACAGTTAAAAGAAAAGGGGGACATGAACACTCAGTTGTGCGTTCTTCGTATCCAATGTAACTCAAAGCTTCCTCTAGATCGCACGACTACCTACATGCGTACTACGGTTCATTAGACGGGTGGGTCGTGCCTTGACCTTGGTCTTATTTAGTATTTTTGAGTTACGTTTCTTTGTGTTACCAGTGTTGTTCCAAGTATATAATTATTTGTTAAAATAATAAATATTTTAACTTAAATTATATTTATTAAATTTTGGAATATTAGTTAAAATAATATATTTTAACTTGTCACATAATGTATTTGCACATGTATATCCTTCCCAAGGATGGGTGTATTAGTATTCGTATTCTTATACTTGTATATTCTTACCATGTATTGGTGGCGTATTCCGGTGTGTATTTATACGTACGAGAATACGCATTCCCATTGTGTTTATTAAGTATCCATATACTTAATTTTTGTATTAACTTTTCCGGAATAATATTCTTAATAAAAAAATCCATCAATATATATTACCAAAATATATATTTAAGAGATATTACATAGAAAAATTATTTATAATGTTTTTCTTTGACAAAAATAATTGTATTTTCGTGTAAACTTCAAAACTGATATATTTTCAAATCCAATTTAGAAAATATATATGTATAAATACATTTTTCATCCAAAAATAATATATTTCAAGTTTATTTAAGAAAATACATTTTTTCCCAAAAATAACGTCTTCTAATAATTTCAAGAAAACATATTTTTCACCCCAAAAATATTGTATTTCATGTTTGTTTGAGAAAATATATATTTCCTTCCAAAAATAATACATCTCCTAATAATTCCAAGAAAATATGTATTTTTATTTACCCAAAAATAATATATTTTCTTCTTGTTAAAATATGATATAATTTTGTAATAATTGTAAAAATCACATTTTTATTCTCTTGGTGTCCAAAATACCAATTACCAAAATATACTTATGAATTAGTTTTCCGGAATATTTCGTAAGTTATATTCCTTTGTTTGATTTCTCCAATATTTTGGGTATTCTTTGTATATTCATTCTCTTGGAATTTTGGTAATATTTTGGATTGTAATTTTTGGTATTTTGATGAGTTATATTATTTCAAGTCCTAAAATAATATATCTAATACACATAATATACAAATAATCACACACATGGTGACATCTAAATATATATTCTCTAAATACATATTTAGTCATTTTTATTTACAAAAACCATCCTCCAATATTTATAATTTTTGTAACAAAAATTATGGCAAACTTTATATAAAATTTCATGGTTTAAATATACTTGTAAATATTTGTTCAAAAATATTTTTCTAAGTGTTTAATTTTTAGAAAACTTTTGCCATAGTTTCCCTTAAAAATTGAGGTTTCCATGCCTTCAAGGCATATCATTTTCTTTTATAAATCAATACAATAATCAACAAATCAATCTATACTTACCAATTTGCCAAAATCAAGCATAAATTACTACTTCATGAACTTGAATATTTACAAACAATTGTAGTAACTTACTATTGTGTTTAGTAAGCTTAGTTACCCTTTAAAGTGTGGTTGTTTATTTAAAACTCCATTTTTGAAGAAATTAGATCTTCACAACTTGTAATTACATTTTCTAAAAATATTTCTTCTTGGATTTTTCTTGTTACATATGTGTTCCTACACTTGATTAACCACTAAAAACATGGTTGATTTCTTTAAGAACCAAGATTAAGTAAACTTTGTATTTTTAACTTGATTTCTTGAAAAACCATTCTTAAAATCATAGATTTACAAGACTTATACCTTACTTTGATCATCACTTAACAAGAAAACAACTTATTCTTTCAAGTTCATGATTTATGTAAGGATGATCTATGGATCTTTAACATGTTCATCCTCTCATCTTGCTAGATTATGTTTTTAATCATTATCTAGCAAGATCATATGATGATCTACATCATTAACATAAACAATCAATCATCAAGTAGCACAACAACACTAAACAACATGATTTCTTAAGATTTTAAGCTTATGTTCATGTTTCATATTCTTGATTCTTAGTGTTCATTATGATTAACAACATGTATCCTCTTTTAACCACCAAAATATGATGTAATTTGAAGAGTATAGTGTTCTTACTTCTAGCTCAAGGCTATGGATGATTACTAGTTGAAATGGAGTGGATAAAAGCAAATGGTGAAGGTCCTTTAACTTCCGAAAGCTCCAAGCTTCCTTGTGCACCTTCTAACACCTTGGTATGTATATGAAATGGATGAGACTTGATTGAAAACTAGTGGTTGTGTGGGAGTGGGTTTCGGCCGAGAGTAGGAGAGGAAGTGGGGAAGGAGTGTGTGTGTTGTGAGTTTGTGAAAGAATGAGGAGCTTAGAACTTATGGTTTCTCTTATATCATGCCATCACCCTTTATCTCACGTGTATTGTGTTTAGTAAAGGTGATACAAGATCCATTAATATAATCAAATGAAATCACAAGTGGGCCACCATGTCTAGCCGTGAACTAGGTGGGGGGTATAGGCTAGGTGATAACCATTAGTTAGATTTCATGGTTTAAATTCAAGTATCTAGTTAGGTCATTTAGTTACTAGATATTATATAGCGTGTTATGATTTTCGGGGACCATAACTATCTTGGTAATGTTCAAGCAATGCTTCTAGTGAAAATTTGGTGTTTCGGGTAGTGTCCGGTTGTTCGATTGGTTACCGGTTTGTTAAGGTGCTAAGCTATGCAGTTTAGTGTCCTTTATGTTACCTTTTGTGACAGTTTTGATTCCCGATACTTAGGAAAGTATTCTGGACCATTTAACCATATTTCTGCATGATATTAAAGTGTTTAAATGCTGAATTTTTCTGATTTCAGCAGAATTCTGCAGTTTGTGTGAGTTTTAGACACTTTCCGGCACTTAAACTATCGCTAGGAAGGCAGTTTTGTGATCCTTACTTTCCTACACACTATACTAGTGTAACTCTTGGTTTCTGGCCCATTCTGTGTCTCAATACCATGTCTATCTATGTACTGAACTCCATCAGCATTTCTCTGATTTGTCTGATAACTGTGCTATCTTTGTTTCGTGCACCATTTGAATCAATAAAGTTTGCATGCAGTAATGTTATGTCATTTGCAATATATGATCCACATGTATGTATAATGATAATGATCAGGAAGCAATTTATGTCATAACTTGTAAATCAGCACAGTCATTAAGCATTAATCATTGTCTAATAATTGTACGGATGCATGCAAATTTGACAGATGTCACATTCTCCCCCTGTTAAGAAAATTTCGTACTCGAAATTTAAACTACATTAACTCTCTAGGGTTACGTTATACGTGCATGGATATGAATAATTACCAACGTGATCAACCACGAAGCCGAATCTAGTCTTATTGAATCAGGTGAATCCAGGGACACATTACAACAATGGAAACCCAACGGTTAAAAGGTATGTGTTTCAGAATTCGATGTCAACGGTACGAGATGTATAGATGTATAACCTAGTGTAAATTAGTTAACAGGGGTTCAACAAAAGAGGAGTTTCGACCAATAGAACTCTGAACGATCGTTCACAATATGCAAATGAGTTTTCAGAAACAATAACATCCACTAGATGAGCTCAAAATCAGCAAACTCAAATGTGGTAGTAACATGAAAATGATCTGTCAACTTTCGAACAAATACATGGATAAAATTGCGTGTTGACCTTATTGAATTGTGAGATTACACCGAAATGAATTTCAACCGAATCTGGTGTATCATTGTCTTGATTCGTAGTTGCATTAAGAGTGTTTAAATGACGAGTCAAACGAAAGGTATACGTAGTTTCATATGAAACGGTTGACCACGATTAGCACAAGCTACAAGTTTGTACCGACACCACAAGGTGTCGTATTGACATAATTCAATAATAGCAGCGACCGAACAAGTTCACCGTGTTTGAAGTCAAATGAAAGTGTAATGAAGCAAACCTGAAAATTTGATTCAAATGGCATTGTAGGATTTTTCAATTGAATATAGAACATCAAAGAGTTACTGTTTTCGATTGAAGATGAAAAAGCAATAAATACCGCAAGGCATTCGATCGATAATGAAAGAACCGTTAGGAGGTACACTGGAATATAAGATGAATTTATGTACCATTGTCTTAACACACGATTGTGTTAAGACGGCTTTAATCATGATAAAACAAAGCGGATTTAGAAATAAACAATTAAATCCGTGTATGAGATGCGTATACGATATTAGCGCAAGCTTCAATTTAGTGAAAGCATCACCACAAGGTGTCGAAACCAACAAACGATTTAATGGTGTCGTAGACCGAACAAGTCTACTAATACTACTATGATTCGGAACAAAAGAAACACTTGCAAAAATGAATTTGAATATGATGCTTTCAATACATCATATGGTGTCTTGAATTGTATATGCGAAATGGACAAGTTCAAGCAATTGAACTTGGTTTCAGCGCAACCCGACAATAAACGTATGTATCGACAAGGGAATTTCGGCATGGTTACAAGGGTAAACCATGTATGTAACTGAAAAGAAAAGAAATTTCAAAAAAGTTTTGTTGACTCAATATCAAGGAGTCGATACTTACAATAATGCAGAATATCCGAGTCACAAGGCAAAAATCGGATACAGCGAAATAATATTTGTAATTTTGATGAAAACGATCATTAGAAGGGAAGCCACATGCGTAACAAACGATTGCATGTGTATCATATGAAATGATCAAGTACCGAAACAAATGAGTGTTCGCTCTACTGAAGAAAATCGTCGTGATGCAACTACCATTAAAAGGAGCAGAGATGTAAATATCTGCTCGCTAGACGCAAAAGTGGGAACTTCAATAAAAGATTTATGAGTACTTCACCTGTTTGGTTAACTAAAGTAGCATATACAACAGAACAATGGTGTTTGCTCGAGTCAATGGACGTGGTTTTTACGAGATAACCTCTAATGGACTTTGACCTAAGTTCCCGGAGGTCCTAAGTACATGTTTCCTAGGTTCTCCAAGTTTTGTATTCTGTGCATAACTGTTTTGTGTACCGTGTATAAAACGCAACGCTAGCGTACGTCCAAAAACAACTTGCTGACTCACTGTTCTTCGGTATACTTTCTTCCTGAATCTGCAGCTGGCGATAACCTGATCGAAGATCGATCCTGGAATAGCAGTTGGATTCTTGTAGTTGGTCGAATAAATCATTAATCCTCGGCAAGGGAAACCGATTCTTGATGGTTAGCTTGTTCAGCTCTTGGTAGTCGATACTCATTCGAAAGCTACCGCCCTTCTTCTTGATGAACAGAACTGGAGCTTCTCAAGGCAAGAAACTTGGCCTTATAAATCCCTTATCTAGCAGCTCCTGAAGCTGCGCTGACAACTCTTGCATTTCTGGGGGCGCAAGTCGGTAAGGTGCCTTGGCTACATGCGCGGCGCCTGGAACCAAGTCAATGTGGGGTTCGACTTGTCATTGAGGAGGTAATCCTGGCAAGTCTTCAGGGAAGACTTCAGGATATTCCCTTACCACAGGGATAGTTTCGAGCTTCGGATCTTCGGCCCCTTTGTCAACGATAGGAGTTAAGAAAGCAACACATCCATTACACAAAAACTTCCGTGCCTTCAAACAACTAATAATCCGTAGAGGCGTATCCTGCTTCTCCCTGTGTATCACAATCATCTCTTCATTCGCCATCGGATACGGGTAATCTTTTCGTGGCAAGAAATCTCTGCACGTTTACTCAACAGCCAATCCATCCAGCCACGACGTCGAGGCTTCCCAGTTCAACTGGCAGAAGATCTATCGAAAACTCACGCCCTCCAAGCTTTATAACACAGCCTCTAATCACTCCTTTGGCTTCTACTAACTTCCTATTAGCTAGTTCTATCGAATACGGGATATCTAACTTACTTGCTACTAAACCAAGTATATTCTTAAACTCTAGAGATATGAAGCTAGAATCGGCACCAGTATCAAACAGCACAGATGCATAACGTTGGATAACAAGGGACGTACCGATAACCACGTTTGGATCCTAGCGTGCTTCCCTAGCTCCGATGTTAAGCACTCATCCATGTGCCTGATTGTTTTTAGGGCAATACTTCCTGAAATGCCTCACATCACCGCAGTTAAAACATCCTTTTCCACGTCCTTGATCGTCACCATTTCTGCCTTGATAGTTGTTGTTGTCGTTGTCGTTGTTTTCTCCGTGATTCCCGCTACCATCTTGACCTCCATTCCCACGTTTAGTACCTTGCCTACACGTCTCCTTGACATGCCCCACCTTGCTACAGTTTTTACATTTTCCATATTTACATCGCCCGATATGATGACGTCGACAATTTTCGCACTTAGGTAGGATACCCATGTACTCTTTTCCCTTTTTGGCATTGTTGTTGTTATTCGCCCAAGTACCCTTCTTGAGATTGGTGAACTTCCTCTTGTTCTCACCCAATGACTCCACATGATTCTCCTTTTTCTCCTCAGAGATTGAGAATTTTCCCAGTCTAACCGCTTCTTCAGTGAGCGTCACACTTAGTGAGCGTCACACTTATGTCGATAGCATCGGTAATTGTTGGAGGCTTCGATGTTGTCACCATGCTCAGAATCTGAGGTACCAATCCCCAGATGAAACGTTCGATTCTCTTAAACTCTGGTTCCACCAGATATGGAACAACTCGTGATAGATCATGAAATCTTTGCACATACTCAGCTATCTTTGAACCTTCCATTTTCAAGTTCCAAAATTCAGTTTCCAACTTCTGGTTTTCTGCCCTCGAACAATACTTCTTACGCATCAGCTCTTTCAGTTCGTTCCATGTCAAAGCATACGCAGCAGCCTCGCCCAATGTCTGAACCTGAAGGTTCCACCATGACAGAGCCCCATCTAGAAACAGTCCAGATATGTACGTGACTTGTTGCTCTGGAGTACATTTGCTCAATCGCAAAACAGAATCCGTCTTTTCAACCCAACGCACTGTGACAACTGGCACAAACCGGTAATTTCCGTACACTTTAATTATTGCTTAATGACTGCAATTATGTGCTTAATTGTCAGCAATGACTGAACACATACTAAACAAGTGAATTCATGCACGTTGTATACTACAAAAATATTGCTTTATGCATAAACGAGAGCGTTGCGTCAGAAATAATAGTAAACTCACCGGTAGGACACAATGTGTCAACAGAACTGCAGAAAGCAGTCAGACAATAAAAGTGGAGCCTAGGTGTAGGTCCAACGACAAGAATAGATTAAAACCCAAGAGTACACATAGGGGTTTAATTTATAAACATTGCGAAAGCAAAAATAAGCACTAAAAAGCACCCGAAACGCACTTTAAGTGCAGAATTTTGTATAATTCAGCAATAATTCAGCAATAATTCAGCATTTAAACATATGAATATTATGCAGAAATGTCGTTTTATTATCCAGAATATTTCCCTAAGTGTTGGGAATTGAAAGTGTTACAAAAGGATACTTTAAAGGCACTAAAAAGTGTGATTTAACACTTTAACGAATCGGTATCTAACCGAACAACCGGATTTAACCCGGAACATAAAAATATTGACATGACATTGTTTATATTTTTCTGAGCTAGTTAGGGTCCCCGAATACCCTAACACCCGTTATAAATTACAACATACATAATACACTAAATTAAATTCCTAATAAAATAATTTAGCACTAACTATTTAGTTAGAAACAAACCAAACCACCCTTTTTTTTTTCCAACCGAACGGTTAGACATGGAGCCCCACACCAAGAATTCTTTTGAATTGTTAATTGAACTTGTTGCTTAAAGTTGGAACATTATAACCAACATGTAAAAGAATGTTGGAAGTTCCTCTATATTAACCTCAAGACTAAACCTACAACATTATTCAACATTTCAACTTGCCATAACCTTCCACCACTCCCTCTAACCTCACGGCTCCAACACCCTCTTTTAAACTCTCCATTTCCAATCCATTACCTAGCATTCTAAGTATATACAAGGGTTAAGGATCACGTATAAGGAGGCTCGGTGCACTCGGATTGCGAAGAACCTCCACCATTTGCTTTTATCCACGCGATTTTCGACTAGTTTCCTTCCCTAGCCTCGAGCTAGTAGTAAGTTGCTTTAAACGCCCTCTCGATCTATTTTAAAGTGGTTAAAATAAGATATGACGGTTAAAACTCATGAACTTACAAGATGAAGTGTTAAAAGTCTACTAAAATGTTAAAAATGATGGTTAAAAGCTATGATGTTGTGTAAAACTTGTAAGACTTGTTTTGTGTAACTATTTAGTGCCGATCTATGTTGTGGTAGCTTGGATCATCATCTAACCCGGATTGGTCATGTTCATGAAACATGACATAGAGTATGTTCAAGTGTAAAAAGGGTTAAATGATGAAACCCTACCACACACTAATCATGAACTTGTGTAAAAACGATTTTTCTTATGAAATATTGTTCAAAATTAGTAGATCTACGGATCTACAAGTGGTATTTTTGAATAACCAAGTGTATGATGAAATCATGTTTAAAAAGCTGGATCTTTCTCGAAATAGAGACATTTTTGAGAACCAAAAAGTGTGTAGACACTTGTGTAACGAAAGGATTTAACAAAGAAATACTTTCGTAAGTACCGACTAGAAGTTGTAAAACTTCATATTCTTTAAAAATAAAGTTTTCGAGATAATGATTTTATTTTTAAAGATGGAAAGACTTACTAAATGTGCTAGTGAGTTACTACACATTTTTGTAAATATTCAAGTTCATGAAATGGAGAAATTAGTGATTATTGTTGATAAATATTGTTGATAATTGTTGTTGATGGTTGTTGACGAGTTAAAAGAAAATAAACACATGTTTTGAAAACATGGGAAAACCTCCATTTTTAGGAGAAACTCTGTCAAAATTTTTATAAATTCTGACACTTAGAAAAATATAAGTTTTTGAGAAACTTATTCCCTAAAAATGTATTTAAAAGTATTACCAAGGTTTCCCTAATTTTTGGTGATAAGAAATGGTGATTTTTCAAGAATAAAAATGGATATTAAGTATATATTTTTGAAAGAAAAATATATATTATTTGATCACCAACTTTTGTGCTAAGTGTATATAGTATGTGTTATACGTGCTAGTGTATTAAGACTTAAAAATACACTAAATACTCATGAGGAGTATAATCATGAAAATACACATACAACATACAAGATACATAATTCGGGTGCAAAGTGCAAAAATACAAGAAACTTATAATTATTTTTGGAGAAAATAATATAAGTAAGATACTTAGTTAAAAATATAGAATATTTTTAACACAAGAATATACACAAAAGAGAGTGACTGTACTTGTGCGACGCAAGTCTAGTGACTAACGTTAAGAAAACGCGTATAGGTTACGACGTTAATTAAGCAAATCCGGTGAAGTTTACGACGCGAGGAACGCAAAGTTGTGAGTTCATGCTCCCCCTTTTCTCTTTAACTGTTTTCAGTTTTTATAACTTCGGGGGTGAAATACATGTACAAATGTACAAAATTTATAATTGGTATGATATAAATACAAGAAGTACACTTGGTGAGAACGAGAACCAAGTGTGACGAAATAATAGAATATGAGAAACGCACTTGGTGAGAACGAGAACCAAGTAGGATGCGTTATGAGAAATGATAACAAGAAACGCGCTTGGTGAGAACGAGAACCAAGTAGGATGCGTTATGAGAAATAGTGTCACGAATAGGGTACAGAAGCACCATTAATCAACAATATACCTAGACCGCAGAACAAAAGGTTAGATCTAACGGGTGCCTGGCAGCCACACACTCGGTCGGGGCGAGAATCGAGTAGTGCTGTTGTGTCTCAGAATATACCAATTAAATGCCTTAGGTTTGGTGACTTCCTATGTTGTGCCACATGTTAATGGCTTTGCAACCCATTAACAATCTGATAATTACAGAAATACTATATTTACATAAAATTCATACCATACTAAAATTGATATATAACTTGAAGTACGTGGGGTACTCAAGAGGATTGATATATAACTTGAAGTACGTGGGGTACTCAAGAGGATTGATATATAACTTGAAGTACGTGGGGTACTCAAGAGGATTGGTATATAACTTAAAGTACGTGGAGTACTCGAGAAAAACTTGATTTATTCACAACTATGTTTTTATACAAAGTATACAAACGTGAAATACAAAACTGCATGAATTCACACCAACTTTATGTTGACGTTTTTCCAAAAACTCACATGTATTTCAGGTAACTAGGATGGATGTGCGCGTGGTCTTGCTTATGCTCGTGGATGTCGCTTGTGTTTAACTTTAAATAAAGTTGTAAACTTTTAAGACAATGCTTTATGCGACTTAGCGATGTGAACGCTAACGTATGTTTTCAAATTATGGTATTTGAAGTTATTTTCTTGAGCATGTAGCATGTTTACTCTTCGTATGCAATGAGAACCTTTCATGATCACACCTCGTGCTTCCGCCGTAGAAAGGGGTGTGACAGATTGGTATCAGAGCTGCGATTGTAGTGAACCAGGATTCCTTCTCGAGTCTAGTCTACAATCTCTAGGATCCTTTCACGAAAACAATCAATTTTCAAAGAGTTTTCATTGCATAAAACGTCCCGCGACATCCACTACCTGAAACTGACTACATGAGTCTAGAAAAGTCACTACGAGACTTAGGGTGCACGAGAGTAGCACTCGTCCGTGATTGAGAGTTAATTGCAATTATGTGTGATAATTAGCATGTACTAGAAGTGGAATGTCACAAGTATATGTGACTTTACCTGAAAGCAATGGCCTATCTGAAGGAAGAAACATGAGGATGAAACGAACTGTGCGGACTGTGCAAGGAGTTACGTAATTATGGATGCATACATAATTATGGAATTCAGTGCACAGAAATCACAGCAAGTCTTGTCACGTGTAGATTCCCTCAGTGCCAGCCTATTAAATACTCTGCTAGAGTAATAGTTGTTTGACGTCACTTATGTGGTATATGCCTGTGTATATATATACTACTACTGTCTAGTATGACGACATCAAACAAATGCCTAAACCTATTGGGTTGTGTTCGTCGGAACATGGCACCCAGAAGAGCTGTGAATGCTCGCGACCAACCTCCTCCTCCCCCACTGCCCAGAACTGCTGAAGAGCTGAACGCTCTACTGGAAGAAAGGATCTCCGCTGCCATCGCCCAGTACGAGGCAAACCGAACTCAAGACAGCGAAGGACCAAGCAACGCTAGACGCAATGGGAACGGAGATTCATCTGGAGGCAATGCAACTCCAGGCTGCACTTTCAAGCAGTTCCTCGACTGCAAGCCGATGAACTATGACGGCACAGGAGGTGCAGTAGCATTTGTGCGCTGGACGGAGAAGACTGAAGCTACTATCCGCATGAGCAAGTGTACCGCGGATCAACAAGTCACTTTTGCTACTGGGTTGTTTGTCGATGAAGCTCTGACTTGGTGGAACCTGCAAGCCCAAACTTTGGGTAATGATGCCGCTTATGGCCTAACTTGGGAGGGACTGAAGGAAAGAATGAGAGAGAAGTACTGCTCTCGTGCGGAACTCCAAAGGCTGGAAACGGAGTTCTGGCACTTGACTATGGAAGGTGCTGACATTAATGGTTATACTCGAAGGTTCCATGATCTGTCAAGAGTGCTTCCCTACATGGTGACTCCTGAATTCAAGCGCGTTGAACGCTACATTTGGGGACTGGCCCCAGAGTTTCGTGGCATGGTGACGTCGGCTAAACCACAAACAATCACTGAGGCTGTAACTCTGGCTGTCAGCCTGCCTGAAGATTGTGTTCGTATGAAGAAGTTATCACTGAACCGAAATGGAAACGGTGCTGGTAACAAGAATGGTAACGGGAAAGGGCAGAACCAAGGATGCTTCAAGTGTGGAAGCAATGATCATTTCATGAAGAACTGCCCAGAGAGAAACAATGCTCAGGCTAGAGCATTTGTGATTGGAGCAAAGAACGCACGCGAGGACCCTAACGTGGTCACCGGTACGTTTCTCATTAACAATCACTTTGCATCCATATTATTTGACATTGGCGCCGATTATAGCTTCATGTCTGTGGAATTTAAACGCATACTTGGAATAGAATCTAGTAGATTAGAAATTCCTTACTCCATAGAACTAGCCAATGGAAAACTCGTTGAATCGGGCGAAGTTGTTAGAGGCTGCACACTAGAACTTGGTGAACGAAGGTTTAGCATCGACCTCTTACCTATTCAATTGGGTAGCTTCGATGTAGTAGTCGGGATGGACTGGTTGTCCAAGAACAAAGCTGAAGTTATTTGTCATGAGAAAATCATTCGCATCCCTTTAGCGAATGGTGAAACTCTCATCGTGCATGGAGAAAAACGAGACGCACCTCTTCGAATCATCAGTTGCATAAAGGCACGGAAGTGCTTGAGGAAAGGATGTGTCGCTTTCCTAGCACACGTTATGGACAAGAAGGCTGTGGAGCCAAAACTCGAAGACATTCCTGTGGTGAAGGAATTTCCTGATGTGTTCCCTGAAGATCTGCCAGGACTACCTCCGCAACGACAAGTCGAATTCCGTATAGACTTGGTTCCAGGAGCCGCTCCTGTGGCCAAGGCTCCCTATCGACTTGCTCCATCCGAAATGCAAGAATTATCTACACAACTCCAGGAGTTATTGGATAAAGGATTCATAAGGCCAAGCTTCTCACCCTGGGGAGCTCCAGTATTATTCGTAAAGAAGAAGGATGGAACACTGCGGATGTGTATCGATTACAGGGAACTGAACAAGCTCACGATCAAGAATCGGTATCCACTACCGAGGATTGATGACTTATTTGATCAATTGCAAGGATCAAGCTACTATTCCAAGATCGACCTTTGATCTGGATACCATCAGCTGAGAATCCAAGAGGAAAGCGTACCAAAGACTGCATTCAGAACACGCTATGGGCACTACGAATTTCTTGTGATGCCATTCGGGCTGACAAATGCACCAGCGGTCTTTATGGATCTGATGAACCGTGTGTGCAAACCATATCTCGATAAATTCGTGATTGTGTTTATCGATGATATCCTGATTTACTCGCGAACGAAAGAAGAGCACGAGCAACATCTCAGAACCATCTTGGAACTACTGAAGAAAGAGAAGCTTTATGCAAAGTTTTCAAAATGCGAATTCTGGATTCACGAAGTACAATTTCTTGGTCACGTGGTGAATGAGAAGGGCATTCATGTAGACCCATCCAAGATAGAAGCAATAAAGAACTGGGAAACTCCCAAGACCCCAACTGAAGTTCGACAATTTTTGGGCCTAGCGGGCTATTATCGGCGATTCATCGAGAATTTCTCAAAAATAGCTCAACCGCTAACGACCCTCACACAGAAAGACAAGAAATACGACTGGGGTCACAAACAAGAAGAAGCCTTCCAGTTACTTAAAAACAAGCTCGGCGATGCACCAGTACTATCATTACCCGAAGGCACTGAAGACTTCGTGGTATACTGCGACGCCTCACGACAAGGCTTGGGTTGCGTGCTCATGCAGCGCCAAAAAGTCATCGCTTACGCTTCAAGACAACTGAAGGTTCATGAGAGAAATTACACCACACACGACTTGGAACTAGGTGTGGTGGTATTCGCCTTGAAGATCTGGCGACACTATTTATATGGTACTCGATGTACAATTTTCACAGATCACAAAAGCTTACAACACATATTTGATCAGAAGGAATTGAATATGCGCCAGCGACGTTGGGTCGAGCTGCTGAACGATTATGACTGTGAGATTAAGTACCATCCTGGAAAGGCAAACGTTGTAGCGGACGCGTTGAGCCGAAAAGAAAGGGTTAAGACCCTAAGGGTTCGAGCGTTAGAAATGACCATTCGAACGAACCTCACTGCACGCATTCGAGATGCACAACAAGAAGCTCTTAAAGAAGAGAACCGTAAAGCTGAATACCTACGGGGTATGCTGAAATACATGGTGCCAAATGAAGAGGGAGCCTTATACTTCAAGAAGCGTATTTGGGTTCCACTCTATGGTGGCATACGAGAAGTCATCCTTGATGAAGCCCACAAATCGAGATATTCGATCCATCCAGGATCAGACAAAATGTATCAGGACTTAAAGGAGTACTACTGGTGGCCGAGACTTAAAAGCGATGTTGCTGTTTATGTTGGAAAATGCCTAACCTATGCTAAGGTTAAGGCCGAATATCAGAAACCGTCCGGCCTACTACAACAACCAGAGATTCCCGTATGGAAGTGGGAACAAATCTCGATGGACTTCATAACGAAATTACCCAGGACCCCGAGAGGGCACGATATGATATGGGTAATAGTTGATCGATTGACGAAATCTGCGCATTTCCTAGCGATCCGAGAGAAGGATAGCACTGGAAAGCTTGCAGAGATATACTTAAGAGAAATTGTGGCACGACATGGAGTGCCAATCTCAATCATTTCAGACAGAGATGGACGCTTTGTCTCAAGAATCTGGCAATCATTTCAAGAAGCCTTTGGATCTCAGTTAGATCTAAGCACAGCATTCCATCCGCAAACAGACGGCCAGAGCGAACGGACTATACAAACGTTAGAAGATATGCTTCACGCATGTGTCATGGATCTAGGCGGCAGCTGGGATACTCATCTACCTTTAGTTGAGTTTTCTTACAATAACAGTTATCATACAAGCATAAAAGTCGCGCCATTCGAAGCTCTGTATGGCCGCAAATGCCGATCGCCCTTATGTTGGGCAGATGCCGGAGATAAACGTATGGTTGGTCCTGAACTTGTACAAGAGACAACCGACAAGATTGCGCAGATCCGAGAGCGCATTAAGGCGGCTCGAGATCGACAAAAGAGCTACGCCGATCCGAAAAGGAAATCAGTAGAATTCAAGGTGGGAGACAAAGTGTTGTTAAAAGTCTCACCTTGGAAGGGCGTAGTCAGATTTGGAAAGCGTGGAAAGCTGAATCCACGATATATCGGACCATTCAGAATATTGAAGAGAATTGGTACCGTGGCATACAAGTTGGAGTTACCGGAAGAACTTAATGGAGTACATGATACGTTTCATGTATCCAACCTGAACAAGAGTCCAACACAAGAAAGCGTGATCATCCCGATGGATGAAGTGCATATTGATGAAGCCCTCCGATTTACAGAACAACCCGTTGAGGTTACCGACTGGAAAGTCAACAAGACCAGGAGGAGCAGCGTAAAACTTGTCAAAGTACGTTGGAGCTCTAAGCACGGACCCGAGTACACATGGGAACATGAAGACCAGTTCAAAGAAAAGTATCCCCACCTATTCAAGAAGACTCCTGCGAGAGTTAGCTCAACCTGAATTTCGGGACGAAATTCTTTTAACGGGGGGAGACTGTGACAACTGGCACAAACCGGTAATTTCCGTACACTTTAATTATTGCTTAATGACTGCAATTATGTGCTTAATTGTCAGCAATGACTGAACACATACTAAACAAGTGAATTCATGCACGTTGTATACTACAAAAATATTGCTTTATGCATAAACGAGAGCGTTGCGTTAGAAATAATAGTAAACTCACCGGTAGGACACAATGTGTCAACAGAACTGCAGAAAGCAGTCAGACAATAAAAGTGGAGCCTAGGTGTAGGTCCAACGACAAGAATAGATTAAAACCCAAGAGTACACATAGGGGTTTAATTTATAAACATTGCGAAAGCAAAAATAAGCACTAAAAAGCACCCGAAACGCACTTTAAGTGCAGAATTTTGTATAATTCAGCAATAATTCAGCAATAATTCAGCATTTAAACATATGAATATTATGCAGAAATGTCGTTTTATTATCCAGAATATTTCCCTAAGTGTTGGGAATTGAAAGTGTTACAAAAGGATACTTTAAAGGCACTAAAAAGTGTGATTTAACACTTTAACGAATCGGTATCTAACCGAACAACCGGATTTAACCCGGAACATAAAAATATTGACATGACATTGTTTATATTTTTCTGAGCTAGTTAGGGTCCCCGAATACCCTAACACCCGTTATAAATTACAACATACATAATACACTAAATTAAATTCCTAATAAAATAATTTAGCACTAACTATTTAGTTAGAAACAAACCAAACCACCCTTTTTTTTTCCAACCGAACGGTTAGACATGGAGCCCCACACCAAGAATTCTTTTGAATTGTTAATTGAACTTGTTGCTTAAAGTTGGAACATTATAACCAACATGTAAAAGAATGTTGGAAGTTCCTCTATATTAACCTCAAGACTAAACCTACAACATTATTCAACATTTCAACTTGCCATAACCTTCCACCACTCCCTCTAACCTCACGGCTCCAACACCCTCTTTTAAACTCTCCATTTCCAATCCATTACCTAGCATTCTAAGTATATACAAGGGTTAAGGATCACGTATAAGGAGGCTCGGTGCACTCGGATTGCGAAGAACCTCCACCATTTGCTTTTATCCACGCGATTTTCGACTAGTTTCCTTCCCTAGCCTCGAGCTAGTAGTAAGTTGCTTTAAACGCCCTCTCGATCTATTTTAAAGTGGTTAAAATAAGATATGACGGTTAAAACTCATGAACTTACAAGATGAAGTGTTAAAAGTCTACTAAAATGTTAAAAATGATGGTTAAAAGCTATGATGTTGTGTAAAACTTGTAAGACTTGTTTTGTGTAACTATTTAGTGCCGATCTATGTTGTGGTAGCTTGGATCATCATCTAACCCGGATTGGTCATGTTCATGAAACATGACATAGAGTATGTTCAAGTGTAAAAAGGGTTAAATGATGAAACCCTACCACACACTAATCATGAACTTGTGTAAAAACGATTTTTCTTATGAAATATTGTTCAAAATTAGTAGATCTACGGATCTACAAGTGGTATTTTTGAATAACCAAGTGTATGATGAAATCATGTTTAAAAAGCTGGATCTTTCTCGAAATAGAGACATTTTTGAGAACCAAAAAGTGTGTAGACACTTGTGTAACGAAAGGATTTAACAAAGAAATACTTTCGTAAGTACCGACTAGAAGTTGTAAAACTTCATATTCTTTAAAAATAAAGTTTTCGAGATAATGATTTTATTTTTAAAGATGGAAAGACTTACTAAATGTGCTAGTGAGTTACTACACATTTTTGTAAATATTCAAGTTCATGAAATGGAGAAATTAGTGATTATTGTTGATAAATATTGTTGATAATTGTTGTTGATGGTTGTTGACGAGTTAAAAGAAAATAAACACATGTTTTGAAAACATGGGAAAACCTCCATTTTTAGGGGAAACTCTGTCAAAATTTTTATAAATTCTGACACTTAGAAAAATATAAGTTTTTGAGAAACTTATTCCCTAAAAATGTATTTAAAAGTATTACCAAGGTTTCCCTAATTTTTGGTGATAAGAAATGGTGATTTTTCAAGAATAAAAATGGATATTAAGTATATATTTTTGAAAGAAAAATATATATTATTTGATCACCAACTTTTGTGCTAAGTGTATATAGTATGTGTTATACGTGCTAGTGTATTAAGACTTAAAAATACACTAAATACTCATGAGGAGTATAATCATGAAAATACACATACAACATACAAGATACATAATTCGGGTGCAAAGTGCAAAAATACAAGAAACTTATAATTATTTTTGGAGAAAATAATATAAGTAAGATACTTAGTTAAAAATATAGAATATTTTTAACACAAGAATATACACAAAAGAGAGTGACTGTACTTGTGCGACGCAAGTCTAGTGACTAACGTTAAGAAAACGCGTATAGGTTACGACGTTAATTAAGCAAATCCGGTGAAGTTTACGACGCAAGGAACGCAAAGTTGTGAGTTCATGCTCCCCCTTTTCTCTTTAACTGTTTTCAGTTTTTATAACTTCGGGGGTGAAATACATGTACAAATGTACAAAATTTATAATTGGTATGATATAAATACAAGAAGTACACTTGGTGAGAACGAGAACCAAGTGTGACGAAATAATAGAATATGAGAAACGCACTTGGTGAGAACGAGAACCAAGTAGGATGCGTTATGAGAAATGATAACAAGAAACGCGCTTGGTGAGAACGAGAACCAAGTAGGATGCGTTATGAGAAATAGTGTCACGAATAGGGTACAGAAGTACCATTAATCAACAATATACCTAGACCGCAGAACAAAAGGTTAGATCTAACGGGTGCCTGGCAGCCACACACTCGGTCGGGGCGAGAATCGAGTAGTGCTGTTGTGTCTCAGAATATACCAATTAAATGCCTTAGGTTTGGTGACTTCCTATGTTGTGCCACATGTTAATGGCTTTGCAACCCATTAACAATCTGATAATTACAGAAATACTGTATTTACATAAAATTCATACCATACTAAAATTGATATATAACTTGAAGTACGTGGGGTACTCAAGAGGATTGATATATAACTTGAAGTACGTGAGGTACTCAAGAGGATTGGTATATAACTTAAAGTACGTGGAGTACTCGAGAAAAACTTGATTTATTCACAACTATGTTTTTATACAAAGTATACAAACGTGAAATACAAAACTGCATGAATTCACACCAACTTTATGTTGACGTTTTTCCAAAAACTCACATGTATTTCAGGTAACTAGGATGGATGTGCGCGTGGTCTTGCTTATGCTCGTGGATGTCGCTTGTGTTTAACTTTAAATAAAGTTGTAAACTTTTAAGACAATGCTTTATGCGACTTAGCGATGTGAACGCTAACGTATGTTTTCAAATTATGGTATTTGAAGTTATTTTCTTGAGCATGTAGCATGTTTACTCTTCGTATGCAATGAGAACCTTTCATGATCACACCTCGTGCTTCCGCCGTAGAAAGGGGTGTGACACGCACAAAAGCTACGGCACCCCTAGTGTCATCGAAATCCAGGGGCTTGCAGCCCAAGAACTGCTTGTAGGTGCAGCCTGCGACATAAGCAACATCATTCACATAAGGCATTAGCAAAGCACACTTGGAAATGTCCAAACGTTTTGTAATGTGTCTTAAGTGACTAAACATTACCGTTGGGTGGGTTATTTCCTGAGGTACCTCTGCTGTGTTCGGAGCGAAGGGCCTCGTGTTGTGCTATGGCCTGTGAGATGCGGTCTTGTAATTCCGCCTCTGTCGTCGGCAGAGGGTTGTTGGTATCGGTGTTCCTTCGAGGCGACATCTTCTAAGAAGAAGATTGGATGGGTCAGGTCTTATTCGTCATGTAGGCAAATAGTCGTCTAAAGGTCGTATGTACGTGTATATATAAGCATTCGTCATAGCAAGCAATCATGCATCAACATAATCATAGCACAACATGTAAATCAACAAAGTGTTTAGCGAGTACATGACGACTGAGTTTTCATTAATTACCGACCACAGTTACATTGTTTACCAAGTGTATTACATCAAGAGGGATATAGGGTCACACTACCCTTATCCAATAAGTCTGTTAATATACTAAAAAATCACATGGCCAAAAGCGGTCTTCAAAGGTCTTTACAATCTCAGCTCAACAGTAGTGCTCTCACTAAAGTAATGTATCTTGGATAAAACCAAAAACCAACTATGCTGATGGTGGAGGAGGAGGTGGAGGGAAGGAAAGCAAACTGCGAACATGTGCGAGCTCCTCCTCGAGCTCGTATACACGGCGAAGCAAGTAACTGATCTGCTGCTCGACAGTAAAGAAACGAGCATCAAAACATAGACAGGGTGGAGGACGTGGTGTGAGCTCAAGCTCCAAAACTCTACAACTCAAAACCTCAAACTGTAGCTGAAGTGACAGGAGCAACTCATCCCGTGTGTAGCCTCCATAATGTGAGGGATGATAGGGGTCTGTAATCGGCATAGTGTATGGTAGGGACCATCGGAATGGCTTGTCCAGCGGTGAAGAAGTGAAAGGAGCAAACGGTGCAGCCTGAGGGATCTGTGGAAGAGCTGCTAAAGCAAAGGATCGTTACGCGGGTGCTGACCTGAAGTACCTTCCCCTGAGCGGGGTGCAAGGATGTCCTGAAGGAAAACAATCGGCAAATCAGTGCGATGGACATCGGACTCCATAGAAGGGAGAGGAGCAACATCAGTGGGTGCGGGTGGAGGAATAAATGGCTCGGCAAAAGGAAGATCAACAGGTGCAGGTACTGGGTCGGGAATAGGGAGTGAAATATTTGGTAATTCAAACGGAACATGGTTAGGATCAGGAATCGGCTCAAGATCAATAGGTGCCACGTCAGGCTGATCAAAAGGATCATGAGCTAACTCAGGAGCAGGCTCTGTATCGTGTAGAGGAGTGGGATCTCGAGCAGGTAGTGGTGCAGCAGACATAGCAGTGTCGTCGTCGGAGTCAGTAGTAAAAAGCTGCAATCCGACCGTCTGTAAAGCTGAAGATGTCACAGACTCAAAGGAGTCTGAAACCGAGTACAAACTGGAATCAGAAGATACCTCAATGACAGGGATCTCAGGAGGTGGGACAGCAACAACATCCTCATCTATCTCTCCATCACCCTAGGCGTCGACAGAATGATCATCAACAAACTAATCAACGTCATCATCAAACAAATCGTCGAATGGCCAATCCTCGAAAGGAATGACCACAAGAGGAATAGGATCGAGGATCGGAGCCACGATGTGCTCATCATCGGGATGATCAATGATGAGGGGATCGTGAACAGGAGCAGGAAATATCGAAAGGATTCTCGTCAGGTAAACCATCAGCAAGAGGTAAATCATCGCCCAAGTCGGGCAACGCGATCGGCTGGGAGTCGCCCTCATCCTCGGACATCATGTCAGGGTCATTCTCAGTGTCTGACGTAAATATCTCCGGCTCAGGTGCAATCTCGTCATTTGAGACGGTGGCCATAGGGTCGTTAACGTCCGACAATCCGCTCTCTGAAGAAGATGACATGTGTGCCTGTAACATCGTAATCCTAACATATGTATATATAGTAATCACTATCACTCAGTATATGCATACAAAGGCAATTTATCATGTAATCATGTATTCACATTATCCTTCATGAAACCTTTTTATCCTTCCTAGTCTGCCCCAGACTAGACCACCAATGCAACCTTGCATTGTGTTTCTTTGCCTTTCCTTTTGTAAAAATGTTTGTTCCACGTATCTGGGCGTTGTGTGTATGCAATGAAAACAGGTTGTAAGAATATTTTCATTAGAGAACCCTAGTGATTGTAGTCTAGACTTGAGAAGGAATCCTAGTTCGCTACAATCGAAGCTCTAATACCAAACTGTCACACCCTGACTTTTGCGGAAGCGTGATTAGGTGTGACTTGCTTAATATCATTGCATTCAACCATAACAAACAACTATATGATAAAACCAAGATGTTCCTCCATAGATAGTTTTCAAAATAATACAACCATCACTGTTTAACATCAAACTAAGACTTTAAGTTTCGATCACATGACTACCAAAGCTTAAAGTTCCATACTGGACTTCACAAAAGACATTAATAAAAGCGAGCCTTTGAACCATGTATTCTATCAAGGATAAAACACACGATTCAAAACCTTCAGTACTGGATGACATCTTTTATTAAAAACACAACTTGAAATCTTGAACGCCCGCCAGATCCATAATCGATTTTCCTGAAATACATGTAGTTTGAAAACATCAACAAAAGTTGAGCGAGTTCATGTGTTTTGTATGTGTGCACGAACATTCTTGAAAACTTTTGTAAGTATGTATCTACTTGTAAACTGGTATGAAAGCAACAAGGAAACATATCAATTAATGTGTAGCTAATACATTAATATGTGTGACATGGTGCAGTAAGGCTCAAACCTAGCAGATTTTGTACCGGGCCACCCGGTTGGACGACATAGTCACCACATGGTGCATCCTGCGGGCGCATGGGTGGGGCTCGCAACACCCAATAGATCTATCACTCATGCCCCTCGGTCCTTATACAAGGATTAATGGTCTTAAGTTAATCGCCTACCCATTCACATGATCTTGCGGTTCATTCCTTAGCTAACCATACCATTTGTAATCATCGAAACATTTGTAACATGTATTTCACCCCCGAAGCTGTAAAACTGAAAACAGTTAAAAGAAAAGGGGGACATGAACTCACAGTTTTGCGTTCTTCGTATCCAATGTAACTCAAAGCTTCCTCTAGATCGCACGACTACCTACATGCGTACTACGGTTTATTAGACGGGTGGGTCGTGCCTTGACCTTGGTCTTATTTAGTATTTTTGAGTTATGTTTCTTTGTGTTACCAATGTTATTCCAAGTATATAATTATTTGTTAAAATAATAAATATTTTAACTTAAATTATATTTATTAAATTTTAGAATATTAGTTAAAATAATATATTTTAACTTCTCACATAACGTATTTGCACATGTATATCCTTCCCAAGGATGGGTATTTATTAAGTATCCATATACTTAATTTTTGTATTAACTTTTCCGGAATAATATTCTTAATAAAAAAATCCATCAATATATATTCCCAAAATATATATTTAAGAGATATTACATAGAAAAATTATTTATAATTTTTTTCCTTTGGCAAAAATAATTGTATTTTCGTGTAAACTTCAAAAATGATATATTTTCAAATCCAACTTAGAAAATGTGTATGTATAAATCCATTTTTCATCCAAAAATAATATATTTCAAGTTTATTTAAGAAAATACATTTTCTCCCAAAAATAACGTCTTCTAATAATTTCAAGAAAATATATTTTTCCAAAAATATTGTATTTCATGTTTGTTTGAGAAAATATATATTTCCTTCTAAAAATAATACATCTCCTAATAATTCCAAGAAAATATGTATTTTTATTTACCCAAAAATAATATATTTTCTTCTTGTAAAAAATATGATATAATTTTGTAATAATTGTAAAAATCACATTTTTATTCTCTTGGTGTCCAAAATACCAATTACCAAAATACACTTATGAATTAGTTTTTCGGAATATTTCGTAAGTTATATTCCTTTGTTTGATTTCTCCAATATTTTTGGTATTCTTTGTATATTCATTCTCTTGGAATTTTGGTAATATTTTGGATTGTAATTTTTGGTATTTTGATGAGTTATATTATTTCAAGTCCTAAAATAATATAACTAATACACATAATATACAAATAATCACACACATGGTGACATCTAAATATATATTCTCTAAATACATATTTAGTCACTTTTATTTACAAAAACCATCCTCCAATATTTATAATTTTTGTAACAAAAATTATGGCAAACTTTATATAAAATTTCATGGTTTAAATATACTTGTAAATATTTGTTCAAAAATATTTTTCTAAGTGTTTAATTTTTAGAAAAATTTTGCCATAGTTTCCCTTAAAAATTGAGGTTTCCATGCCTTCAAGGCATATCATTTTCTTTTATAAATCAACACAATCATCAACAAATCAATCTATACTTACCAATTTGCCAAAATCAAGCATAAATTACTACTTCATGAACTTTAATATTTACAAAAAATTGTAGTAACTTACTATTGTGTTTAGTAAGCTTAGTTACCCTTTAAAGTGTGGTTGTTTATTTAAAAACTCCATTTTTAAAGAAATTAGATCTTCACAACTTGTAATTACATTTTCTAAAAATATTTCTTCTTGGATTTTTCTTGTTACATATGTGTTCCTACACTTGATTAACCACTAAAAACATGGTTGATTTCTTTAAGAACCAAGATTAAGTAAACTTTTATTTTTAACTTGATTTCTTGAAAAACCATTCTTAAAATCATAGATTTACAAGACTTATACCTTACTTTGATCATCACTTAACAAGAAAACAACTTATTCTTTCAAGTTCATGATTTATGTGAGGATGATCTATGGATCTTTAACATTTTCATCATCTCATCTTGCTAGATTATGTTTTTAATCATTATCTAGCAAGATCATATGATGATCTACATCATTAACATAAACAATCAATCATCAAGTAGCACAACAACACTAAACAACATGATTTCTTAAGATTTTAAGCTTATGTTCATGTTTCATGTTCTTGATTCTTAGTGTTCATTATGATTAACAACATGTATCCTTTTTTAACCACCAAAATATGATGTAAAATGAAGAGTATAGTGTTCTTACTTCTAACTCAAGTCTAGGGATGATTACTAGTTGAAATGGAGTGGTTAAAAGCAAATGGTGAAGGTCCTTCAACTTCCGAAAGCTCCAAGCTTCCTTGTGCACCTTCTAACACCTTGGTATGTATATGAAATGGACGAGACTTGATTGAAAAATAGTGGTTGTGTGGGAGTGGGTTTCGGCCGAGCCTAGGAGAGGAAGTGGGGAAGGAGTGTGTGTGTTGTGAGTTTGTGAAAGAATGAGGAGCTTAGAACTTATGGTTTCTCTTATATCATGCCATCACCCTTTATCTCTTGTGTATTGTGTTTAGTAAAGGTGATACAAGATCCATTAATATAATCAAATGAAATCACAAGTGGGCCACCATGTCTAGCCGTGAACTAGGTGGGGGGGGGGGGTATAGGCTAGGTGATAACCATTAGTTAGATTTAATGGTTTAAATTCAAGTATCTAGTTAGGTCATTTAGTTACTAGATATTATATAGTGCATTATGATGTTCGGGGACCATAACTAGCTTGGTAATGTCAAAGCAATGCTTCTAGTGAAAATTTGGTGTTTCGGGTAGTGTCCGGTTGTTCGGTTGGTTACCGGTTCGTTAAGGTGCTAAACTATGCAGTTTAATCTGCTTTATGTTACCTTTTGTGACAGTTTTGTTTCCCGATACTTAGGAAAGTATTCTGGACCATTTAACCATATTTCTGCATGATATTAAAGTGTTTAAATGCTGAATTTTGCTAATTTGTGCAGAATTCTAAAGTTTGTGACCATAGGGTGGCCACGTCTGGGACTAGCATCGTAGCAGCGATCGAGTTAATACCCGGCATCGTAGCAGCACCCCGCTATACTAATTAGTGATTTTGAGACAATTTTTGCTATATCTCAACGTATAATTGGAATTTGATCGTCGAACGAACGCCAGAATGCAAGTTCCAATGCCTGCTATTTATACTCGAATTTTGACCAGGCTTGCGCACCGTAAGCATAATCCCTTGCGGTGCGCAAGGGACACCTAATGACCATAGGGTGGCCACGTCTGGGACTAGCCTAGCTGAGTTGACAAATTCGAAAATTTCAATTTTGACAACGAGATTTGAAGATAATCGTAACTAGGTTTTTACCCCCCGGAGTTTTAGGGGCCCTGATCCTGATTCTGAAAATTCTGAAAATTTTAGGGTTTGTGCAGAATCACTTGGGTGTCTCAATTGGAGTTTCCTATTGTATGAAATAATAAAATAAATAATAGTTTTGATGAGGGTTGTTACACAAAATAATAAGTTACATTTAATTTTAAGACACTTTAAGACACCTTATAAGATCTTTGATGCATTTGGTACAAATATTTTGAGCATGGGAGTGTGTAAATTACATTTTTGTCCTTTTCTCATTTGACTAGCAACTACACTCTTTTGATTAGTTGTTGAGCCAATTTTGTTGATTTATTAGTTTGTTTAGATAGAATATATACAATTGTTTTTCTTAGAATTTAATAATAATAATAATAATAATAATAATAATAATGTAGTCTAGGGATGCTAAACTGGTCATGTTTACAGGTTAACAGGTCTAACCCGACTCAAACCCGAAAATTTTACATGAATTCGAATACGAAAATTATGTCATATATGTGAACCTGAACACGACCCAAATATTTGTGGGTTAACCTGAACATGGCTCGTTCAACCTGTTTTTTTTTTTTTTTGCAAAGTAATATATTAAAATTAGAATTTTATTATGAAAAACACAAATATATATAAAAAACTATATTTTAATTATAATATCTTATGCCAATTTCTATTTTAAGGTATAGATATGGCATAAGACGCATAACTAATTTAGCTTATAACATAAAGATATTGTAAAAATATAAAAATAAAATAGAATATAAATAAGTTGAATGGGTCAACCTATCTGGGTTGACACGAACCCGACCCGTTTAGCTAAACGGGATCACATGTTCAACTGGAAAACTCACCTAAACCTATTTAGACTAAACCCAAACTCGTGAATTTTATATTAGGTTCATGTCGTATAAAAATTCACATCCGTATAATGCACATATTGCTTGCATTATCTTTTAATGTTACATTTTTTTAAAGTCAATGTTATCCAAATTATACTTATATAGTGTGAGGTTTCAAAAAGAACACTAAAAAGTAGGGAATCGAGCAACCATACAAATAACATGTTAAATGTATCATAAGAATTCAATTTAAAATGTTAAACCCTCCCCTACTTATAGATATACTATATATTGTATTGAAATTGTTCATCTTGCCGCATCGCACGGTTTCACTTAGCGCCATAAACGAATCGAACGTGCAGTGAACAGTTCGTGAACGGTTCGACGGGAAGTTCGTTTATGTTCGTTCGTTTAATAAATGAACGACATGAACAAGAAATTCCATTCGGTTAGTTAAATGAAAGAACATGAATAGAGGTCTTGTTCGTTCAATTGTGTTCGTGAATGTTTCGTAGGGTGTTCGTGAATGTATACATGAACATTCATTCATTCATTTGTTTATGTTTGTTTGTTTGTGTTTTTATTAAGGATTTTTGTACTTTCATATATTTTAGTAATACTTTTTATATTATTTAATTTTTATGTATTTTACTACCCTACAATTAAACTAGGAAACCTTATTTTCACCTTCTTTATGCACCATTTCCTTTTTCTTTCTGGTTATTTACATCAACGAATATGATCGATCTCTGTTCCACAATTAGGGCTTCAGGTTCCAGTGCTACTCTCTACTCGTCCACCTTTAGCATTCGTCACGTTCGCCAAATTTATTTGTGCTCCTTTATGTTCGTGAACACGCTCATTTTCTTAATGAACGAACACAAATGTAAATCTCGTTCGATAAGAACACATTTATTTCCTTAACGAATGAAACAAAAACAAAGTCTTGTGCGTGTCTGTTTGATTGTTTGATTCGTTTATAGCCCTTGTTTCATTAATATTTTAAAATATAAATGACGCCCAAGTACAAATTTCGTTATTCTTGCATCATCCTTCACATACTGTAAGACCCCACAGACAACCCTTGATTCCTTCTCTTCTCTTCCCTTCTCATCCCACATAAAGCTTTCATTTTTTACCTTTGTTCTTTGCAAGAGGTTACCATCTCTCTCTTCTTTTACTTTTCTCTCTCTCTCTCTCTCTCTCTCTCTCTCTCTCTCTCCATATTCCAACTTTATTCTCCCTAGACCTCAGCCCATAAAAGAAGACGATCCCCCTCTTGATCCTCCTTGTGTTCACAAACAAGACCTCCCTCTCTCTCTCTACTTGAGTGCTTCAAACCCTAGAAAAAGAAAGAAAATAAGG
>JARYGA010040852.1:0-28138 GCA_030545235.1 Helianthus tuberosus
GGTATTTTTTGTAATTTTAATAGGCAAATAAGGGTATTTTTGTGATTTTATCCGTTAAATTAAAATAAAAAAATATATAAAGTTGAAACACCATCTCTCTCTCTCTCTCTCTCTCTGTCTTCAGTCTCTCTCTTCTTTCTCTCTCCATCTCTCTTTCACCACCAACCCGCCACCACCACCTCCGTCGGCGACGACCCACTCATCTCTCCTTTGCACCGCGTCCAGCTACCACCACCGTGCAACCACCGCCAACCAACTGCAACTCTCCCCCTTCATCATATACAACCACCGCCAAACAACCCTTTCATCTTCTCTCTCTCTCTCTCTATCACAAGCTCAGATCTGTAATGGATAAATGGTGGCGGTTGGGGTTTCACCGGATTCGAGACGGTGGCGGGTTTTGATGGTAGTTCGATGTGGTGGTTGGATCTGAACAAGGGACGGTGGTAGTTTTAATTTGAGGCGGTGGTGGGTTTGGATATGAGACGGTGGCGGGTTATGATTGTGGATGTGGTGGATGGTGGTGGGTGGGTGTTTGGTTAGGCTTGGGGTTTCATTGGTGGGAGTTTCAATGGTGCGGAGATGGGTTTCAGTGGTAGGGGGTAGGCGGTGGTGGTTGTGGGAGATGTTTGGGTTGGTGGTGGTGGGAGGGTGGGAGATCGAGAGAGAGAAAGATAGATGTATTTCATCAGTGATCTTGATCTTGATATTTATATTTCATCAGTGATCCTAATTACCAAAGATTTTTGTTTCCTCGATTTATGGATGTATGTTTCCTGGATTTTATCAGTGATCTTGAAGTATGGATTTATGGATGAACTCTAGGGCTGTTCATGAGTCGAGCCGAGCCGAGCTAGGGCAAGCTCGGGCTCGGCTCGATTATAAACCGAGCTGGCTCGGCTTGTAACGCCCTGCGTTTTCATACTTTCTATATTTGGAAACCCTTGCTGGAAATCCTATTTTTGGAAACTTTGTACTCTCGTATGCCGTCTTTCGTTGCAATCGATATATTATCCAAGACTCTTGGTTCGTTATCACACCATGAAACTCGGTGCTCGTTAAACTAATTAAAACTCTTAAAATAATGAAATTCGGATCCTAATTCTCGAAACTCGAAAGCTTCGTTAAATGAATAATCGTTTAAATATGTTTATCCTAATTCGTTTATAAATATTATTTATCTATCCTATTTTATTTAATAAATTAAAGTAATTATTTATGATAAAAAGTTTTTGTTTGTTTTTATAAAAATAAATAAATAAAATGTAATTAAGTTTGTCAATTGTCCCAATTAAGTCACTAGAATTTTTTTTGTCTTCTTAAAATCATTGATGTTTAATTTGATGTTCTAATACTATGTAATTATCAGGTTAACAGGTTACCATAATGATGTGTTAGGTTTCACTAATTTCTTTATAATCTTTAATCACGCTCACCCATCATTGTTTCGACTCCATAATATTTCCCACAAATTTATATTTTATAAAATGGAAGAACTCAACCTTCATGTATGTCGGTGTTGCCGGACTTCAAAGACTTAAAGAATTTATTAGATCACTCTCTACCCATTCCCACATCAACCACCATATTCCGCCGCCACCAGTGACAGCTCTTCCGCCATCGAGCACGCCGCCGATATCGTGTCACATGTTAAAAAATAATAATTCTCATCTTGAAAGGACTTCCACCGGTCACACCCGATTCCGGTGTGGGCCCATTTCAAATCCGACCATGGCTCCATCGGTGACGACGTGGCGGTTGCGAAGATGGGGTATTAATGTATTATGTGCCGACGGTTCAGAACCTTCTCCGGCAATGTTGTTTTTATCACCGTCGCTAGGAGATAGCGAAGGGTTCCATCCTTTAATTTTTGGTGGCCGGATGACAAGTTTATCGGAGGTGGTGGCGGGTTGTCGGGCGTCGTGCGTTTCCTTGCAGACGGAGGATACTTGCGGCGGTGGTTTGTGGTGTCTTCAAGAGATCAAGGTCAACGTAAAGTTATGTTTCAAAAGAAACATACAACAAATGTAGTTTACCATTATATTATAAATTTATTATTATTATTATTATTATTATTTTATATTCATCCCTGATTTTTGGATATTTCAAAAAGAAGATAAAAATTAGAAAAATAAGTGATTACCAGATGACCTGGTAATTACACACTATTAGAATACTAAAATGAAGTTGAGATAGTTTATTGAGACAAAATAAGTTTGGATGATTTAATTCAAACGATGAGCAAACTTGGTTACATTTCTATGGCATTTTCCCAAATAAAAACTAGTTAGTTTTGTTAGAGTTCAAAGTTAGTTTGAAGTAATATAAGTTAATCTAGTTAGTAAACCAAGTTAAATCACCTAGTAATTAATCCCTAAACTTGAGGGACCAGTTTGTAATGTCATGAAACTTGTTAAAAGTTAAAAACAATAAAAAGGGTGTTGCCAGGACTCAAAATCCAGCCCCTAAAATATTTTTACACTCGTTCAAATGGCCTGATCAGCGCGACCAGAACCCTTTTCAGCTCGTTTTGGGCGCGAGTTTTTGAGTTTGTTTGACTTTTAAACCATGTTTTAGCAATTAATATCCAGCCACAACCTAACCTAACTCTTCTCTATAAAAACCCATCATCCTCCAAGATTTTTACACTTTACAAATCATCTAAAACACTCTCAAATCCTCCTTTAATCAGCTGCTAATCACAAGTTCGAGCAGAAATACCAACCTTCACAAAAGTATGCATAACTTTCTCATTTCTTAACGTTTTTCATCCATTCTTTTTCCCACTTGATTGGAACAACCTTAGGAACATTTGCAGAGGTTTTCCATGGAAAACCAAGTGCTGGAATGTCGCCAAAAAGGATCCAAAGTGGACTGTTTGTTTTTTATTTCGTTTAAACTTGTTAATCTTAGTTGAACTTGAGTCTAACTCATCTCAAACCTATGTCCTTATGCTTATAACCTCATCTATGGTTAGTTAAGCTTAAAAACAAGGTTGAGACATGTTAAATCAGAGGTTAAAACCTCACAAACTATCTGTTTTGTTCAAGGGTTTAACCCACAAGTGATGTTCAAGCCTAAGGTTTGATGATTGTGTGATTTAGGATTAGCTTGGGCTATCCTACTTGAAAATCTACACATTACTTGATGTTTTCCTCTTAGAATAGTTGTTGTTATTTCATTTATACTTGTAAGTTCATGACCTTCCTTGTTGTTTATGACAACAAGTGTAGTGGTGAACAATAGAGGTACCTAAATGGAAGCTTTGTTCTTTCTACCTCATGCATGATTTCTATGATACTTAGAGGTGCCTAAATAAAGACTTTAATCTTCTACCTCATGCTTGACATATATGATATAGTATACTCTATGTAATACTTATATAACATTCAAACAAACCGAACTCTTGATGAAGAACAAGTGGACATTGTCAAGCTAGTAAGTATGTCATCTAAACATCATATGTAATGGATGATTATTTTTGTATGTCTATTTTCATGTCTTTAAACTTCAAATCCGTAAACCCTAACGTAAACATCCTCTTAAACTCCAAATCGAACACATTCAACTTCCAAGTCTCACATGCAATTTTGTGAGTATACTCGAACCCATTTTACCTTTTAACACTTTTTGGTGCAACATGTATTCTATGTAAAATCACTAAACACTTGAAACTATTTGAATCGTATTCTATCCACATGTAAACATGTTCACCTCCCGCTAGTCTATTGGGAGTTAGTCTTTGAACGATTTGATGCTTGTTAATCTCATATGCTATGTAAACTATTAGTGTCTATATGCTCATTAACTTCGTACAAGCTCACCTTAACAATTATAGCTCTATAGGAGTAATGCACCGCCCACGAGACTTGGGGTATTGTTAAGTTAAACTATTTTTACCTCCCGCTAAACTATTGGGATAGGCTATTTTAACGCATTGGCAACTTGGGTTTGAACATATAGTGACACCGTTTCAACGTATTAGTAACTTGCATCATGTTATTTATGTTGGATATGAACACGTTAAACAATTTTATTCTATGTTGTACTATATATCAAACTTGTATACTCGCCAACTTTTTGTTGATTGTATTTTAATACATGTTGCATGATGATAGACAAGATGATGCTAAGTGAAGAAACAAGATTTAATTGGACTTAGAAACACACCTAGATTAAACTATTTTGTTGTTGTATATTCCAAACAATGTTGTTTATGTTGATTTCTTGTATTATACTTTAGCAATTAATGAAATTCAATTTAAATTATATTGTCACATAGTGTTATGAAGTTTTGAGCAATTTGTTCGTCTCATCCCGATGTTTTCGCCATCGGTTGGGGTGTGACAGATTGGTATCAGAGCCATAACTATAGGGAATTAGGAAAAGTATGAATGTTTTTACCTAGTCTATAGTTTTAGAGCCTTATTCTTATGTATTGCGTGAAACTACATGCATGCCACTTTATGTGTTTCTTATTTATTCTCCTTGAGCCTTTTAAACATATATGTCGTTCTATCCTTATGTATCATACTTGACATGTTATTCCTATGTGTTAATACTTGTTTTATTATGCGTTAATATTTGTTTTAATATTTCATTCTTTATGTGCCATTCTCGACATGTTTATACTTGTTTGTTTAATCTTCAACATACGCTTTTCCTCATACATTTTACTCGACTATTCTAAATCTGCAAACACTTGTATTATACAAACAAGACAACTTCACCAAAATAGGCGTGAAACCCACGATTTGGTGAACGACTCTCAATCTACCTATTCCTTTTACACGAGATTCGTCATCAAGTTATGAGTGAAGTCCTCACCTTGATGAAGAATTTCAATTTCAAATTCTAGTGGACCCTCGTCAACATGTCAAAATTAAATTTTGACCCGACGAGTACCAACCGCACTTAGGGCACGGAATCGTCAAGTTAGGGGTGAAACCCGCATCTTGTCAACTAGTCCCACTCCTTGATTTTTCATAAATCCCGCCAAGTCTCGAATTTTTGATTGAATTGGGACATGTAGTAATCGGAAGGGTGAATACCGTTAACCGACGTGTCGGCGAGAGTATACCACATATTAGGCCAAAGCATGCTTCTCAAATTCAAAAAACCTTTCGACCACTTTGGTTAGTCAACGTTCCATTTTGGAACCATCCAAGTTTTAATCGAATTACGTTTTATTATTCTCGATCATTTATGATACAATTCCCTCTTTTCGAATTCGAATTATTTTTGAAATTTCACTTTTTCGCATATATCGTACTAATAATTTTTCATACATTTATACATTATTCACATACATGATTTCACATAATTTTATTTATATCCCTTGTAACAATAAATGGAGGCATATCATCAAGATAGGAGTGATTTCCTTACCTTGACGACTAACTCCGTTTCTTTTCTCATCTTACAACGACCTCACCAACGAGTTAGGGGTGATTCTCTTACTTAGGTGATCGTTACCAAGACTTACTTTTAATAGACTTTATTATGTACACACTATCACGTTTATACCCAAATTGATTATTATTAGTCAAATTCTTATTCGTCTCAACATGCATTGCCTATTTAAACCTACTTCTTATCCTACAATCTATTTTCACATTCTCTCACATCCACGAAATTCTTGATATTACCGTAAACGCTCATTTCTCAATTTTTAAAATTTCACGAAATGCTACTTATCAATTTAGTCTGCCCAATAAATCCATTGCCCACAAAATTTCGTATTCCGCGTAATTACTAAAACATACTCATCTCGCATCATTATACTAAGGATCGTTATTTTTCAATCGAGAATCAACCCGACTTTTCATAATAAATATTACAAATATTATTCGATCGTTTACCAAAACTCTCTTCAAAATCAACAAAGCATTTTATTGAGGACACTTTTCACGATCACTAAGCTCATATACCAAATTTCTTTTTCTAAGGATCAATGTTTTCACAATAACCTCTAAACTTCGAATTTCTTCGTTAATGAAAAGTTATTTAAAACGATGTAACCTCATTAAATTCTAGAACCTTTTCAAACATTACTCGATACGTCAAATGAATTTGAAACATGTGGGCAAGGAAACTTCATAAGAACCAATAATTTTCAACTTATGTAAATTCTTTTAAAACAAGAGTAGCATTTTCATTCTTTTACCAAGTAGCATTTCACGCAACCAATGGATGTTTTATATCCTCTTCACTTGCACAAACTAGACTCAACATTCCCAATTCGACTAAATCTATTTTGATTCAATTTTGCTCAAGCGACAACACGCACATATCATTTTACACGTTTTAGTCAATATCTCACAACAATCTCACGCATACCACTAGTTTTCTTCTCTTTCTTACTCAAACCTTCTTAATCTTTTATGTGCTTTAATTCGTAAATTTCGATTAATGTTACAAACAAAACCATTATTTCTTACACTCGTATATATACATTTTTTTTCTACACTTATATCCATACTTACACATTTATGTTTATAATTCAAAATTCATACATTTACGTTTATAACCACACTTATACAATTTCGTTTGTATCTATATTCATACCCATATACACATTCATGCATTATACGTTGGTACTTATATTCATTTCCCCTCGTTTACGTTTATACTAATGTTCACATTCATATTTCCACTCGTACCTTTTTTCATACTTAAACATGTTTTACACCTATAGTCATATTCACTTTCATCTCATACATTTCACTTACACCTACACTTATACAATTATGGTTACACTAATATTCACAATCATGTTTTACTCATATTTATTCAATTATGCTTCACTTATCTTCACGTTCCTACACTTTGTTCATACTTATACAATTATTCCTACACTTATATTCATACTCATACATTCTATTCATACTTGAACATTCATGTTTTACACTTATATTCACGTTCGTATGCATGCTCATCCATCGTATGTTCATATCCATACTCATACTCGTATTCATACCCACACGTTGTGTGTTCATATGTATACTCGTATTCACACTCGTACTCGTGTTCATACCCTCCCTTATACGATTTATGATTATACTCACATTCATTCGTTCATGCTCAAATTTGTACTCACATTTATACTCTCTTTTCATACACGTTATGCTTGTGCTCATACTCTTGTCATGCATTTTGTGTTTATGCTCACATGCGTATTCATAATTAAACTTATACTATCATCCTGCTTTCTTCATACTCAAAATTTATACTTTTGCACCTATACGCGAGCGAAACCCGAGGGATTCGCTTACGTCGGTCTTATACTATTTGGAGCGCAAACATGCTTATATGCTACATTTCTATACACACGTAATCTTATTTTCAAAATTCATGTATACCTTAATTCATACGCAACTAGTACAAGCTATGCGGATCATGCGATGATCAATATAATCACGGGTGAACACGGGATTATGATGATAGGCGTATGAGAACCATAGAGTGTACTACTGCGTATGGTAAAACACGGAATGTAACATTGCACCGAATAACGAAACGGATGTAACATGGTCGAAACATGGTGGATACACCACTGGTACACCCTATATATAAGTATTTCCACCATATTACTAAACTTTCGTAGAACGTGCCATGCGTAATTCAGTGCTTTGCAAACTTTTGGACCTAATTCAACTTTAAACAATTCACAAACGCATTATATCCGATTATCCACGACGAGACTTCATTCTTAAGCACGCTACTTTCGTCTATCCAGCACTTATGCTATTTCTGATACTCGCATTCGTGTATTCAACATCAATCGTTCACTTTTATACTCTCATTATTCTCCTTTATTCCTTGTCCTCTTATACGAACCTAGATCACAATCACATCGGTTTAAACATTCGAATCCTAACTTATCTCTTTACCTTTAAAACCATCTTTCTATTCTTTATTCTTGTGTAAACATACTTAGTAGACCGTTATCACTTTATTTACCAAACCTTCTCGTTCCTCTCAATAAACATTTTTTACAAATGTGTGATTTTATACTATCCTTAAAAACTTCCTATGCAAGCTACCCCACTTTCATCAAAATACAAACCGTTTTACACAAGATTCCCCTTCCTAATATAACGCATTTAATACGTATCCAATTGAGGATTTCAAACTTGTTTAAACTCGTTTTAACCATATACGCACCCTTACGTTTTCAATTATGTTTGGTACCTCAAATCAATTTAGACAAACGAACTCCTTTACAAATGTATCTTGTCGTTCTTCGAAATTTCTTACTTTTACGTTTCGAAATTTTCAAGTCTCAGTTTTGAATAATCACCTTTTTGCCAAAACTCTTCAAGTCTTCCTCTTGAATAAATTTCGGGACGAAATTTCCTAAAGGATGGGAGACTGTAACGCCCTGCGTTTTCATACTTTCTATATTTGGAAACCCTTGCTTGAAATCCTATTTTTTGAAACTTTGTACTCTCGTATGCCGTCTTTCGTTGCAGCCGATATATTATCCAAGACTCTTGGTTCGTTATTACACCATGAAACTCAATGCTCGTTAAACTAATTAAAACTCTTAAAATAATGAAATTCGGATCCTAATTCTCGAAACTCGAAAGCTTCGTGAAATGAATAATCGTTTAAATATTTTTATCCTAATTAATATGGTTATTTATCTATCTATTTTATTTAATTAATTAAAGTAATTATATTACGATAAAAAGTTTTTGTTTCTTTTTATAAAAATAAATAAATAAATAAAAATAAAAACTAGTTAGTTTTGTTAGAGTTCAAAGTTCGTTTGAAGTAATATAAGTTAATCAAGTTAGTAAACCAAGTTAATTCACCTAGTAATTAATCCCTAAACTTGAGGGACCAGTTTGTAATGTCATGAAAGTTGTTAAAAGTTAAAAACAATAAAAAGGGTGCTGCCAGGACTCGAACCGGGGTCACCGGTCTCAACACACGCGCGCAAAACCAGCTGAGCTATGTCTTCACATTGAACAAAACCAGCCCCTAAAATATTTATACACTCGTTCAAAGGGCCTGATCAGCGTGACAAGAACCCTTTTCAGCTCGTTTTGGGCATGAGTTTTGGAGTTTATTTGACTTTTAAACCATGTTTTAGCAATTAATATCCAACCACAAGCTAACCTAACTCTTCTCTATAAAAACCCATCATCCTCCAAGCGTTTTACACTTAACAAATCATCTAAAACACTCTCCAATCCTCCTTTAATCAGCTGCTAATCACAAGTTCGAGCAGAAATACCAACCTTCACAAAAGTATGCATAACTTCTCATTTCTTAATGTTTTTCATCCAATCTTTTTCCACTTGCTTGGAACAACCTTAGGAACATTTCCAGAGGTTTTCCATGGAAAACTAAGCCCTGGAATGTCGCCAAAAAGGCTCCAAAGTGGACTGTTTGTTTCTGATTTCATTTAAACTTGTTAATCTTAGTTGAACTCGAGTCTAACTCATCTCAAACATATGTCCTTATGCTTATAACCTCATCTATGGTTAGTTAGGCATAAAAACAAGGTTGAGACATGTTAAATCATAGGTTAAAACCTCACAAACTTTATGTTTTGTTCAAGGGTTTAACCCACAAGTGATGTTCAAGCCTAAGGTTTGATGATTGTGTGATTTAGGATTAGCTTGGGATATCCTACTTGAAAATCCACACATTGCTTGATGTTTTCCTCTTAGAATAGTTGTTATTTCATCTATACTTGTAAGTTCATGACCCTCCTTGTTGTTTATGACAACAAGTGTAGTGGTGAACAATAGAGGTACCTAAATGGAAGCTTTGTTCTTCCTACCTCGTGCATGATTTCTATGATACTTAGAGGTGCCTAAATGAAGACTTTAATCTTCAACCTCATGCTTGACATATATGATATAGTATACTCTATGTAATACTTATATAACATTCAAACAAACCGAAATCTTGATGATGAACAAGTGGACATTGTCAAGCTAGTAAGTATGTCATCTAAACATCATATGTGATGGATGATTATTTCCATCTGTCTATTTTCATGTCTTTAAACTTCAAATCCATAAACCCTAACGTAAACATCCTCTTAAACTCTAAACCGAACACATTCAACTTCCAAGTCTCAACAACCTCGTCACGTTGGATAAATCAGAAAACACATTCAATTTTGTGAGTATACTCGAACCCATTTTACCTTTTAACACTTTTGGGTGCAACATGTATTCTATGTAAAAACACTAAACACTTGAAACTATTTGAATCATATTGTATCCACATGTAAACATGTTCCCCTCCCGCTAGTCTATTGGGAGTTAGTCTATGAACGATTTTATGCTTGTTAATCTCATATGCTATGTAAACTATTAGTGTATATTTGCTCATTAACTTCGTACAAGCTCACCTTAACAATTATAGCGCTATAGAAGTAATGCACCGCCCACGCGACTTGGGGTATTGTTAAGTTAAACTATTTTTACCTCCCGCTAAACTATTGGGATAGGCTATTTTAACGCATTGGAAACTTGGGTTTGAACATATGGTGACACCGTTTCAGCGTATTAGTAACTTGCATCATGTTATTTATGTTGGATATGAACACGTTAAACAATTTTATTCTATGTTGTACTATATATCAAACTTGTATACTCGCCAACTTTTTGTTGATTGTATTTTAATACATGTTGCAGGATGATAGACAAGATGATGCTAAGTGAAGAAACAAGATTTAAGTGGACTTAGAAACACACCTCTATTAAACTATTTTGTTGTTGTATATTCCAAACAATGTTGTTTATTTTGATTTCTTGTATTATACTTTAGCAATTAATGAAATTCAATTTAAATTATATTGTCACATAGTGTTATGAAGTTTTGAGCAATTTGTTCGTCTCATCCCAATGTTTCCGCAATCAGTTGGGGTGTGACACGGCTCGGCTTGGATTTGAAACCGAGCTGAAAATCTAAGCTCGGGCTCGGCTTGGTTTTAAACCGAGCTAGCTCGGCTCGGCTTGGTTTGGCTCGATTTTAAAAATAAAAATTAATACATAGCTCTCAAAATTCAGTATTCTAAAATATTATTCAATACAAAAAGAACGTATTCAAAGTAACTTCAACCTAATAAATTACAAACTAAAATCACGTTCAACAACGCAAAATAAGTTTTATATTTCAAGTAAATACAATGTTTGTTCATTAGCATGGCAATCAACCTTTAAATATGTCATAGATATCAAACTATAAGACTAAATACATGTAAATAATAATCACTTTTTTGTAATATATTAGATGTATATAAAAATAAAATATATTATAAGTAAATTAATTCGAGCTATGCCGAGCCGAGCTAGGCTCACTTTCTAACCGAGCCGAGCCAGCTCGACTCACTTTCAAACTGAGTCATATCGAGCAAGCTTTTTCCGAGCTAAATCTAAGCAAGCTTCGAGCGAGTTCCGAGCCGCGAGCTTTTTGGACAGCCATAATGAACTCATTCTATAGAGCTAGAGAGAAAGAGAGAAAGGGGTTTTTAAATAACAGGGGTAAAAAGGCAATTATACCCACATGTGACTTGCACATCATTTGATTGGACTGAAAAAATTAACTGAGTTTGGCCTAAAGGTTAAAACGTGTAAGATTTTAAAACACAAAGTACAAAACTTACAAAGTTTTGTGCTAAAGGACACCGCCTACAAAATGGTGTAAAGATAAAGGACAAAACTTTTAGTTTTCCCTTTTTATATAAAGTGACGCTTCTTACGCTTTTCATTATTTTAAAAATATAGAGTGCATTATAAAAATTTCAAATATACCTTTGTGACGTGTTAAATTTATCTACGTCTAGATATACGTTTTACTCAAAGCAAAGTTATGAATAGTTATGTACAAGTAGTCAAAATACAAACATATATGTCATCATAGTTGCCTCGTGGTTTAGGTTTTTTATATAAAGTGACGCTGACTGCCATTTTCGTTATTCTCAAAATATAAATTAATGTGTTATAAAATTTTGAATATACCATTACGAAGTGCTTATTTTTATCTATGGTTCGATAAAAGTTCAAAATCGAATGGGTCATATATAGTTGATTTTTGTGTTCTTTATCATGACGAACCGAACCGTTATTGCCAAACAACATCGGTACTGGTACCGTATTTGTTTTTTTGGTTTACTCGACTTACCACATCATTAAAAACAGAGTTGTATTCAAGATAGAGTTTTTTGGGTACCTTAAACTATAGCCGGTGTTGGATGAACTGAACAAATATCGGTCAAAACATCGGTACTGGATCTGTTATTTGTTTTTTTTTTAATCAATGTAAAACATTGTTTATACAAATGTCTATAGCCTAGTGGTGTCGTTGGTTGATGTATGGGTGTTAGAATGTGTCAGGATAGCTTGTGTTTGAGTATTGTGTTACATATGTTACAAGATGATTAAAGGCTAGTGAATGAACCCATACGTTTGTTAGGTCTGAGTTTACAAGGTTTGAGATTACAAAACAGTTTAAGCTCAAAACAATATTAAATTTTATAAGTAAAGATAAATAATCACAAACAAGAAGTCATCGTCAATGATTGTTTTTCAATTATAATCCACTTATTACAAATGTTTTACAAAAGGTTTGTAGGTTCATGATTCGGACCGAAACTGTCACACCCCGATATTTCCACGTATTACCGGTGGGGAGTATCGTGACGTAGTTGATATCATCATAGTCAAATAATCACAGTTCAATGCACAGTGGAAGTCTAAAGTAATAATATTAGAAACCGATTCGAAAGTATAATAGAATATTACACAACGGTTGTATAAGGATCCACAGGCGGGTCTTAAAACAGAAATATAAACATTGTTCAACAGACTTTAGACGTTTAGAACTTGCAAGATTCCTTATTAATGCCCCGAGCTCCCAGCCAATTTACGTACAGTACCTGTCACTTAATCTTTTTGGAAAATACTTCAGTTTACACTGGTAAATACAATTAACTGACTCTTTTAAAAAGTGTTTATGAAAATTGATTTAAATACACGAGGCACAAATATTCTTTTATAACTTGGGACAATTATATTAATAACAATCTTGTATCAGATTTACGTGTTTGTCCAACATTTAGGGCCGGTATTTAAATAAACCGATCAAGATTAATCGACACACCACAAATATAAACTCACAAGAAGTTACCTCACAAGTGAGTATATCTTTTACATACGCAACAGGCAGGTGTGTGCCTACACCCTGTGCTTAAGTTGTGGCCATTTACGCTTTTTAAATGAGCCAAGGATATCTAGGACACGGTCATTAACCCCCAATGTTATTTGTTATCAAGCAAACTGATTAAAACGGGATTATGCAATTTAATCATCTCCGATTAAAAGGTTTCTACACCCGACCAAGCGGTATTATTACAATACCGTATCCCACGCCCGTATAACGGAAAATAAGTTAAAAGTATTTACCTGAGCTAAAAATGTAATTTATACTCAGCCGTATATTCTAATCAGCAAGTGCAAGTACTTCTACCAAGGCTCTCAATCTGGAACGAAGGTTTTATTAACCTATTAGATTCCTAACGGATCTTATTTAAGTTGTAACTTAGACCGGTTAGTTTTAAGGAAAGGTCTACGGTTCGAAATCGCAAGATTAAGCGAAGACCGGATTAGAATGTGATTTAGACCCGACAAGTATGGAGGCTTGTATAATATGGGTAAACTAAACACATTCTGAATTTTTGAAGTGAAAATGATAAGGTTTGACCCGTTTTGGTTAATTTATGCAAACTAGTTACATAAACCGTACCGAACACGAAAAATGCATAACGGGTAACAAAACGAGTCATGAACATGTTTCACAAGTTAATATGCCTTAAATATGTTGTGATATCAGTAGGATACCTTGCATTATGCCCAAAACGGATTTAAAATCAATTTAAGCCCCGTAGGGGTATTTTGGTCATTTTAAGGGTTATAAAAGAGGTTAAATAGTAATCTGAGGTTCTGGTCTAAAGTGATCAGTAAAAATATTTATTTTAATAAGTTATATTAGTAATATATCATATATATATATATATATGTGTGTGTGTGTGTGTGTGTGTGTGAAATTTATCTTTTATGACCAAACTATGCACTGAATGGGCATTTTGGTCATTTCACATATGCTTTAAGGGTCAAAATTAGAATTTTGAATTTAAAACTTTTACTTACTGTTTAAGTATAAACAATTTATTCATAACATCAGTAGGTAACAAGTCTTAGGTGCTAGATGTGGTTTTAAACCATATTATGCGCCTACATCGCATAAAAGTCGGTATTTGACGGTATTCGGGTTGATTAAGAAAATATGAGATTTTGATCACCCTTTACTGTTTAAAATAATTTATTTATTTTATAAAATCAGTAGAAAAAGGTTTGATATGTAAAGGATGTGTAAAACTCATTTTATTATCAAAAATGGCATAACCGTCAATTACCGAGTCGATGCAAGAACCCTATGTTATGATTAGTTTAAAATTTCACAAAAATTTCCAAAAATCCCTAAATATTATTTAATAATAGGGGGTAGAAAGTTTGGTGTCAAAATTTGGGTTTAAATGGGTTTTATGCCAAAAATGCCGTTTAATTAATAAAAAGCTTGCATTTTACGATATCGCGCATAACTTTTATTTTAGACCATAATCTGATGTCAAACTTTTAGAACATACTTAAATATCAATAATAAAGGTTTTCGTCCGCTCACATTTTCAAAAATCTCGTTTTAATATAAAAAGGGCATAATGGTCAACTTTTAAGCATTTAACGGAAACATGCAATGAACTAGGATTTCTATGGAACCAAGTTGTATAACCTCATAGGGTTATACTAACCTATAATATGGTCCTAAAGGAACCCTAAGGCATATCTAAATTAAGCTAAATCGGGTTAGAACTGAAAGTCAAAGCAAAAGTCAACTTTTTGCGACTTTCTGTTGCGAACCGAGCCTAAACTTAGAATTTTCAGGTTGAACATGCCTAGACATGTTCAAATAATATTTACCAAGTTATTAAACTGACAAACTGATTTTATTGCTTTTACATCATTAGTTATGAATTTTATTTAAAAACCGACTCGTTTGACTTTTATTTTAATTACTTTGACCCGACAATTAACTAAGCAAACGTGGTAATTAGGAGGTGCCCTTTTGAGGGTTTAATACCTACCTAATTACGACCACGTTGCCATGTTCGTAGCGATTAATGGCTTGACCATACAAGGTCTAATAAAAAGTCAAAGCGGTTATCGAAACATTTGACTTTTCGGCTTTAAAAGCCAAATAAACTGAACTAGGCACGAAAGGGATGCTTACAACGGGTCCAATGGACTGAAAAGAACTCAAAAGGAGGTTCCAAATGATCAGGATTCTCAGATTTGAGATAGAGAGCAAGAACTTCAAGAATTGGTGAAATGAAATGAATAAACAAGGGCCTTTTTATAGTTTTTGGGATTGCATAGGATCATGACAAGTGTTGGAAAGGTCCATGAGATCATAACAGGTATAAAACTAGGTGTTAATACCATCAAAGAGCACCTAGTATCGAATTATGTGAGAATGGGAAAACAAGAAATGAAAACCAGCAACAATGAACAATCTGCTGATGCTGTTGATATGCTCGCGGCCCGCGTAGGGCAGCCCATGTGGGCTACGCGGCCCGCCAAGAAGTCTGGCCTAGCGAAAAGTTTGCTGAAATGCTGTTTTCGGTCCCTGTCTTTATATATATGCCTATATATCTTATATAAATGACATAAATGGTCCCTCAAACTTTTAAATCAGAAGTACCCAAGTTTAAAACAACTTAAAAGGTTGACAAGAGCAGTCCTTAACACTTTCACTTGTTATATAACTTTCAAACTTAACATAAATGACACAATATTTTCTAATTTATCATGTCGAGATAATACGAGGTACAAGGACCTCTAGTAATCATTCTTAGACATCCGGGAGTTTGACCGAGCATAGCGAAGTCTTTGGTTTGATTAAAAAGGTCCTCTAAGGCGTAGTTTCGCAAGTCGTCGCTGTTAGTCCTTTAATCGCATAAAGTAGCGCGAAATGTCGTTTAATGATATCCAAGCCTTCCGTGGTCCATAATGGGTATTCCCAAGCATGTACTTAAATATTACAATGCTCCCATTTGCTTAAATGGTCACCAAAGGGTGTAGATTCAAAAGTTGACACTTTTGGTCCCTCTAATGCGTAAACTTGCGCATATCATCGTTTAATAGCATCGAAGCCTTATCTAATCCATATTAGGCATTCTTAAAAGTATTATTAACCATCACGATGCTTCGGGTTCGTAAAAAGGTCATTCAGAGGTATAATTAAACATATTGACACTTTTAGTCCCTCTAACTTGCAAAGTTGCGGTAATAACGTCACTTATAGGAATAAAAGCCTTAGACGGCCAATATTTGGCATTCTTGAGAGTATAATCAAACATCATGAAGCTCCCAGTTTGTTAAAAGGTCACTCAGAGGTAAGAATTAACATGTTGATGCTTTTAACCCTCTGTCGCGCAAACTTTCAAACTATTACGCAAACGGCTACTCTTGATCAACAAGCGGCTCATATGTGAATATGAATACCGTGTAATGTCCTTTAGAGGCTTAGATTAAGCAAGTTGACACTTTTAGTCCTTTCGTATTCAAAGTTTTTTATTTTTCACAAAAATAGTCCCTCCAATTCAACGTTTGACTTTATTAGGGTTTAGTACACGTGTCAACATGTCACTGGACGTGATTTTACGAGGTGTTACAAAAACCCGTGATTAGTGTGTGATTATGTTCAAGTCGGGAGAGATAAGAGACGGATAACACAACTTCCTTGTATTAATTCGGTAGCATAACATTACAAAGCGGCTCGATTACTAACTAGTCGAACCATACCAAAGGAGCATACATCCGGGGAGAGACCAAGTGGTGATCTCTCCCCCAAACACTAAAACCTTCCTGCTTTGTAAATGAACCAAGTGGTGGTATTTATAGCCACACCACATTCACTTGCAAACACACGCGGTCAAACTAATAACCCTCTCGTTTGACCACTTCAAACGAGCGGGTCAATACACGTTTGTTTGACCGTTTCACTAACTATTACATAATCAGCATAAAATAAATCTAATCTATTCGAACAGCATCGGACACAAAAACTGCACCAACAAATTCCCCCTTGTCTATTGCTGTCGAATGCTGAAAATGCAACTACAATCGATCTTCAGTCAAGTATTTGTTGATGTCACCTTCTCTGTGTTAACAGATCCCCCCTTGACCGATGATCCAGGTAAGTAGTATCTTGACTTTAGTCTTCATATCAATACCAAACCCTTGAAGCTTCTCGTATGATATTTCCCCCTCAAAGTACGCATATCCGTGTTGGGTGTTGTGCAATCTCCTCGCAAGGCTAAATTGACCGATCTTCCACTAATCTTCCAATACTCCAACCGGCATTTAATAAGGGTTCCATTCTTTAAAAACTGCATCAAGTCTTGATCTTGCAGTAAGAACTCTATTTCATTCAAGCATACTACATTGATAGAGTTTTCTGGTGAACTGACTTCTGTAAACCATCTTTGTGGAATCGACCAAGTAATGCACTTTGATCATCAGCATCAACACTCAGGAAGTCAGCTAGACCGAGTATATCACTTGCAAGCTCAACCAGCACGCTTAGTTAAACTACATCCAGATCTCATTGTCTCGCCTTTGTGAGGTTGGCCACATCATGCACTACGGATCTTCAGCATCAGTACTTAGGATGTCAGCTTGACCAAGTACAATGTTTGCAAACTCAACGAATTGAGTTACACCCAGATCCCTGTAAAATCTCATAAAGATTCCAAGGTCTTCAGTGAACAGCGTTTTGAAACTACTGTTGTCTTTAGATACATGTATGTTTCCGTACAAAACCCTTCACGCTGGCTGGAGAATTAATTAAAATCCTCAAATATGTGTTTGTGCAAAACATTCCACGCAGAACCTTTTGTATCACCAGAAAATCACAAACTCTACCACCTGTGATTGCGTTTAGAATTTTACCGAAGAAATTCCAAAGCATATGAAAATTTTTATCCCCCGTTTCTTTGATAAAATCTCTAAATGTCACGGCCCAGTCCCAGGTTTGACCCGGTCCAGGAGCCGCGGCAGAAACCCCGTGGTATTTATTAATTGAGTTGGTAGCGGAATGTTTAATAGGATCTTTTAAGACTTGAAAATGCCCAATTTATTTATTTCACAAATTGGGAATAAAACCCATAATTTACAATAAAGGTGATTTCACTGGGAAATCCATGTTTATGCAAAAACATGTTTTTTTATTTTATTGAGCCACTTCCTCAAGCTTGATGTGCTACATGGCACTTTTTCCTGGATCACAGCAGATCACCTGAAACATGTTTTAAAAAGGTTTTATCAGCAGGGAAATACTAGCGAGTCACTCATTTGCACAAAACGACACATTGTTATAATATACAGTATTAAGGGTGATTACATTGTTTATATCAACCAATTACCCCAAATCGGTATTTGTCACTCGACTATATCTGTGACTATGGTCAGATCACCCATTGGCTAACTCGTTGTCCAATGGTAACGGGAATAAGTAATGTATACAAAACCCCACATACCGGCAGTAATTGAAGATTACAAAGACTTAATCCCTGTAATTATAACGTTGAAACAAATAGAGTTTGGAAAATAATTTGATAAAAAGAGAATGACTCACATTGCAGATTTAAACGGGCAACACTTAGCCTACTGATAAGCCTGTTAACCTAATTCAAATAACAATGCACACGAAAACTAGGTTAGTAACTTTAATCCAACTTTTACGACAACTCACGAGATCAAAACCCTCACGACGAATGACAAAGTGCAATACTAAAACATTCATCGAATTCACGACGAATGACAAAGTATAACCCGAGTTTGAGCAGCACTTAAACATCCATCGGATTGGTTTTTATCTATCGGACATTAAATCATAGCAGTGATCAAGTTATTACCTTGTTATCGCGGCTGAATTTCGTGAGTGTGTGTGTTTTTGGAGTAATCAGCCAATATCTCAACGTATGAAACGAATTTTTACGTCGAACCAACTCCAGAATTCAAGTGCCAAACTGCTCTATTTATACTGGAAAAAGGGCGCAGTCGCGTGTCACGAGAGGCTCTCCCCCCCGAGTTTTAGGGTAGCCTCGTGTCTAACTAGCCTGGGTGAGTTGATGGTTCGAAGAAATTCCCATTTGACAACAAACAGTGAGGATAATACCAATTAGGGAATACCCCCCCCCCCCCCGAGTTTTAGGGGCCCTGATCCTGATTCCGATTGTTCTGAAAATTTTAGGGGCCATGTAATATTACGTGGGTGTCTCAATTAGGGTTTCCTTTTGGGCAAAATAAAATAGGAATTAGTAATTTTGATGAGAGTTGTTACATCCTCCCCACCTTATAAAAATCTCGTCCTCGAGATTTACTGGAACAAGTAGGGATATTTTCGCTTCATCTCTGATTCCAGCTCCCAAGTGTATTCAGGTCCTCTCTTCGAATCCCACTTGACTTTGACCAGCACTAGTCGTTTGTGCTTGAGAAACTTGACCTTTCTGTCTTCTATCTGCAGTGGCTTTTCAACAAATTTTAACTTCTCATTTACCTCTACATCTTGAAGAGGTACTACCAGGGATTCATCAGATAGACATTTCTTGAGATTGGATACATGAAATACGTCATGTACTCCAGCTAATTCTTCTGGTAGTTGTAAACGATAGGCAACTGGTCCTATTCGCTGGATTATTGGGAATGGTCCTACGTATCTTGGACTCAGTTTTCCCTTTTTACCGAACCGAACTACTCCTTTCCAAGGAGAAACTTTCAAAAGTACCTTATCTCCAATTTGAAATTCTAGTGGCTTGCGTCGATTATCGGTATAACTCTTCTGGCGATCTCGAGCCGTTTTCAGTCTTCCCTTGATTTGAGTGATCTTGTCGGTAGTTTCTTGTACAATTTCAGGACCTGATAATTGGCTTTCTCCTATTTCTGCCCAACAAACTGGAGTTCTGCACTTTCGTCCATACAGTGCTTCGAATGGGGCAGCTTCAATACTTGCATGATAACTATTGTTATAGGAGAATTCAATTAAGGGTAGGTGATCATCCCAGTTTTCACCAAAATCTATTACACATGCCCTAAGCATGTCTTCCAAGGTTTGGATCGTCCTTTCACTTTGTCCATCTGTTTGAGGATGGTAAGTTGTACTTAAATTTAATCGCGTTTCCATGGCTTCTTGGAAACTTGTCTAGAAACGTGAAGTGAAACGACTATCTCTATCCGATACAATGGAGAGTGGAACTCCATGTAAGGATACTACTTCGTCTACGTACAACTTTGCTAACCTTTCCATGCTAAAGGTTTCTTTCATGGGTAGAAAATGAGCTGATTTGGTTAATCGATCCACAATTACCCAAATCGCATCATTACCCTTTCTGGTTTTAGGTAACTTAGTAACGAAGTCCATAGTTATTAGTTCCCATTTCCATACAGGCATTTCTAATTTTTGAAGTAGCCCTGAAGGTTTCTGGTGTTCTGCCTTAACTTGTGAGCAAGTTAGTGTTAGGATCGGAGGCTACTCATGATTGTGTTAGTTTGTATAACTTAGACAAATCAATAGAAATGAACAGAGTTTAAGTGCAGCGGAAATGAATAACAAACTTTGTAAACATAATCATAAAGGGAAATAGATTTGATAAACACATGAATTGCATCAGTCGAAAGATTACAAAGTAAATCAAAAGATTACAAAGCATGCTTACAAACTAAACTCCCCCTCAGCCTGATGCTCCAAGGTTGATTGCACACAAGATGAAAGGATTGGACTAGAGGAGAATAACTCACTCAGTCAATCGAATGTAACAGTACAGAGTACTACTCCATTTATAGGCAAACCAAACCACTGAGGCATCTCAGCTGACGTCACCATGAAAGCGACGTCTAACAGCCTAACAACCTGTAACCACTGTTCCTATACAAACACTGCTAATCTTAACCACTGATTCTACATAAGACAAGTAATACACTAAACTACTGCTATCTTCTTCTATCTGTGCTTTCCTCAAAGTTGATCAGTCCTTGAGTGGGCAGTGCTTTGTCATCAGTAGATTGAACCAGCAGTGTTTACTTCTTCAGGGCTATATCAGTAGTTTAAAGGGTAGCAGCAGTTGTATACGACATTGGATAGAGAACCATCAGTTGTTATAATCACTTTCAAGGGGAAAGTCTAATGTAAACAGCTGCTTACTGTGAATCCACTGTTGTGATCCGGTTTTGGCTTTAATTATCTGTTCCTCTGGTAGGGTTCAATCCCAACAATCTCTCCCTGGAACAGATAATGCCAAAACCCTTCATTATTCCGGATTTTTATTTTCTCATCAGAAGTTCCTTAGCTTGTCTTTTAAATTCTGCTTCAAAGTCCTTGGAACTTGAGTCATCCTCATCCCTACACAGTGTAAGTTCAAGGAGATCTTGTAGATCTTCAACACCCAGGCCTAGTGCTTCTTTCCTTGATATGTACTTCACTTCACCATTGGATCTGAACAAGGTCAGTACATGGGTCTTTTGATCAGACATCCATTTTAGTACTTTTAAACCCAATGGGTTTCTTGGGAGAGATTTATTAACAGATGAGTCAGGGGATTGTGGCCTTGAGAGAGGTTGTTGATCAGTACTCAATACATTTGCTGGTTCAGAGTTTTCAACATGATCAGCACTCGGAGCTTTTGATAGTTTAGAGTTTTCAGTATGATCAATACTCTGACCTTTTGCTACTTCTGAGTTTTCAGCTGACATTTGATTGAAGGCCTTTTTTATGATTTCATTTGCTGCAGCTATGTCTTCTGCAGCTTCTTGTTCAATCAGCTCTTGCCTTTTTCTTTGTTCAAGCTCAATGGCTGTAATGTCTGCTGAAGTGTTTGGTGATGCAGGTTTGGTCAATACCTTTTTGACAAGGTTTTGAAGTTTCACTGAGCTATCTTCATTTAGATCCATTTTCTTAATGGCGTCTGTAAAGTACTCGGCTTCCTTTTCCTTTTCTTCTTCACTGGTCAACAGTTTCCCTTTTTCTTGGTTTAACACAATGATAGGGGTATCTGCTGATGTGAACAGTGGTTTAGGATCAATGACCTGTTTTGGCTTTTTGTGTTCAGGTTTCTTTGGTACATTAGGATCTGTTATTTTCCTTCTTTTCAGCCTTTCATAAGCCTCATCTGTATACTGCTTAGTCCATTTTGCTATGGCTTTAGCAGTTCCCATATTTGCATCCACTAACTACTGTTTCTTTCTCTTGTATTCTGAAGTGAGTTTATCAATGGCCTGCTTGTATTTACTCCAGTTTGGAGCTGTCTTTTTCTTGCTTGGATCATTTTGAATTCTCTTGATTCTGCTCACCTCATGTTTTAGTGCAATGAGTGGCCATTCACTGAACTGTTCTTCTTTGGCAGGATAAAATTTTTATTTCATGATGAATTCAAGAAACTCCTTTCTCATCACCTTTTGTAGGGCAACATCAGGTGGCATATTTGACATGTCTTTGCTCAGGTCTTTTGCATAATCTTCCATTTGTTTGACCTTTGTGTGTAAGAACTCCATTCTTTCAGAAATGGCTTTATCACCTTGATCTTTGCATTCAATTTTGGCTCTTATATCTGCTTGCCTGGCTTTGAGTTTTAGATACTCATTCATGTTTAATGGATTCCTGAAGCCAATGAGAGAAGGAAATCTTCTTTCCCAAGGATCATCTATTGTATAGAATTGTTTCATTTCATCCTTTACAGCCTCCAATTCCAGTGGATATTTCTCAACAACAGATTCAATTCTAGTGGAGGATATTTGAGTGGGTGGTTGTGGATTGATAACATTGTAAGGTGTAAAGGATAAAGGAATAGGTGCTGGTATATCATCAGCATTCTTCTGAAATTTCCTTTTCCTTGTGTAAAGCTTTTTGGGTGAAGGGGATTTTGGTTGTGATGTAGAAATGTTGAGATCAGTGGTAGATGGTTGACTAACAGCTGTTGGAACAACTGGTGTTTCAACCTCTGTTGTCATTACAACTACTGATGTGTCAGTAGGTGTCTTCTGCTTTTGAGCAGGTGTTGAAATGGTAGTGATTTGAGTGGTGGATAATGTCTGACTAACAGGTGTTGAAACAACTGATGTTCCAACCACTGTTGTCATTACAACAGATTTTGTAACATTTGTTGTCTTCTGCTTTATGGCAGGAGGTAATGGTGGTGAGTTTGGTTTTGGTGGTGGTGATGTGATTATAGATGATGATGATGGTAGGGCAGTGGTTGTGGTGGTGTGTGGTGAAGTGGTGTGTGTTGATATGGCAGCTTTAGTCTGGCTATCTTTTTCCGGTTCAATATAAACACCATCCTCAATTCCCTTCTTCTGGAAAGGGGTTATTCATGAAGAGGACAGTGGGAGGAACCTTTCCAGTGGTGCTTTGTATGTGAGCCTTGATAGCTTTGATATCTGCTTGAGTATCTTTAAATCTTGACTCCACCATGTTTGTCAGCATTTGTACATGTATTGCATGCTGCTGATCAGCCATTTGTTTTTGTTTTTCAAGCAGGGGTTGAAATACATTCCATAGCTCATTTGCAGCAGGTGCAGGTTGTGCAGGTGCTTGAGCTGGAACAGCAGTGGATTGTGCTTTTTGAGCTTTTAACAACTGTTGCACCATATCCTTTATTTCAGCAACTGATGTTTCAAGATTTTCAACTCTGTCCTTCAATTCCTGATATTTTAAATCATTACCCAAGTTAATGGGATCATCTGATTCCCCACCAGCAGTGGTTGTACCAATGTGTGACTTAGGGTCTGAGTCCCAAAAATCATTCATTGATGCCCCTTGTTCTTGGTTCTGGGGTCTTCTCTCTTCAACACTTGATAACCTTTTGAGGGTACCAGTGGTTAAAACAAACTCACTGGTAGTTACCAAAGGTGCTATAGAAGAAATTGCCTTCAAGGGAGTCTTACTAATGAAACAACTGTCCAAATGTAGATCTGTTGATCCATCACTTGTAGTTGCTGCTCCACTTGAACTACCACCAAGAGTTACTTGTAACTCAAGGGGTGTAAACTCCTTAGTTGTTGTTGGGATAGCAGGGGTAGTAGCATCAGACCCAGTCACTTGGGGAGTGTACTCTCAGTGATAGGTGATAGAGAGGAACTGGTTTGTGTCTGAGCTATAGCAACTGCATGCAACAAGGGTATTATGGATTGGGGTAATGTGATTGGTGAGGGTATGGGTGTTAAAAGAGACATGTCCTTGGGATCAGGACTGAGGAAGATGGAACCAATCGGATCTAGAGCTTCATAATGTGGGGTCCCTGTGCTTACAACCTGATCCTTTTGTGAGGATGCAGGAGGAGTTTGAGGCAATGGTGGAGATCTTTCTTCCATCTGCTGTGAGGAAGTAGCAGCAGTGGTTTGTGGTGACATTTGTGTTGTTACTGGCATTAGCTCTGGGATCTCATCTTCCAGAGTTACCTTTTTAGAGGGTTTGGTGGGCTTTTTGGATGATTTCTTTTTGGCCTTTTTGGTGATGGCAGGTGTAGGTTTCAAAGCAGTGGTTGTGCTGCTATGATCACCTGGAGCAGTGGGCTCAGCAGCAGATGTCTGAGGAGCAGTGGTAGCTGCTAAATTCTGCTCAGGCACCTCTGCTTTTGTTTTTGAAGGTGTTAACATTCTAATGAATGTTTCAGGTGTTAAACCTTTTATTTGAAAATAAACACCTTGTTTGAGCAGATTTTCATTTTCTTTTCCAAATTTTTATTTAAAGTAGTAACTCAAAAACTTTGGAAAAAGTAAAAATGCTTTGCTGTCAACATTTTTTACCAAGTCATCAAAGATTTCCTGGGAGTAATTAAAATTTTCATTATGTAAAATGGCATAACCCAGACATTGGATCTTTAATGGTATTTCGTTAAAAGCAGTTGTTTTATTTGAAACACACATTAAAAGTGTATGAAATAAAAATCTAGGTGCAGAAGGAAAATAACCTTTTTGTAAGGTATCCCTTTTTGTTTGTTCTACATACCCTCTTTTCAGAAAATCAGTTTTCAACTCGTTTTTGGGAAAAGATGTTTTACCTTTCTGATCATCGAGTTTAAAGACTTCCAAAATGGATTGTGGAGTAATTTGAATAGCTTTACCCTGTATGGAGGAGTTGATGGCTATGACTTTCTCGCCTTGTTTGTCGAGGGTAGCATTTTTCCAAAACTCTCTCTGGGTTTGTTGGTAAATAGGAGCATCTGCTGTTAGCAAAGTTTTATACTTTAATGCAGTCATGATGTCGATGATGGAATAGAAGGTGTGGTTGTTGGTGGGTTTTGTGAGTAGACCCAAGTAGTTGTGAGGGGATTTGTATGGGATTTCAATGGGTTCAGCAGCCATTTGAGTGTCCTCTTTGGGAGATGAGGATGATTTTGATTTTGATTTCGTCATTTTGATGAAGATGAGCGAAGAATGATTTGGGATGAAAGTTTGGAAACTGCTTTGAGAAGAGAATTTTAGAATTCAATTCGACAGTGTAAAACCCTGTTTGGGGGTTTTGATCAGGGTTTTATTTAAGGAAAAAGTAAGTGCTGATGTGGCAGCAGTTACAAAGATCTGATGGCTAAGAACTGACCACGTGCCAACCTCTGATGAAAAGATGAATAATGGAGGACAGTTGTTTTGGAGAACCACTGATGAAGCAAATATCAGTGGTTAAAACGGTAACAATATGAGAGCAGTGGGTGATTTTTACTATCAGTGGATAGCATATCAGTGGATAAGACACTGATTTTGAGCATCAGTGCTTGCCAAGAAAATGAAAGATCAGGGGCTGACTTTCAGCAGTGGACATTATTTAGGAAACAGATGTTTGAACAAAACAGTGGTTAGGGGTAAGGTAAGGTAATGGTAAGGATTTGAAATGCTAGTATTTCAGCAACTGTTAGTGCATCAGTGGATAAGCTTTTGACAAATATTTTGAACATCTGCTGTTCTGATGAAAGAAATGATTTTGTCTTGTGAAATCACAATATCATCTCTAATATCTGTTGATGTTGATTCTGAAATGTCTGCAAGATTGCTATCCTTAACAAAATACATTTTAGATGCAAATTGTCAAGTTCAACATGTCAGCAGCTTTTATGAGAATTTTTATTCAAGGTTTTACCACATGTCAATTTACATAATTTGAAGCCTTTACAGATTCCTGACAGTGGTTTAGTACCCCAGATGATGAAAACCCTTTTACTAAGGCTACTCATTTTGTGTCATAATATTTGAATTATAACATGAGTATCCAAGTATTTTAGGGTCTGTTAGCAATCAATCTTTTGCTCAGTGTTAAACCAAGCTTGAGTTTGACATGACCTTGACACTTGAACTATTTCCTTTTGATCCATTTTCAAGGATAATATCACCAAAAAAATGATGGTTCTTTATCCTGACTGGAGTATGAAACTTTTACTATTTAAAAACAAGTAAAAGTACAAAATACATCATTCTTAGAAAAAGTAAAGAATAATATATCCTGCTTTATTTGGGAAAAACCTTTTCAAGAAAAATAATTAAAGGTTTTTCTGAAAACAGCATCAAAAGGATCTGGTATATTTTCCAATAACACTCATAATCACATCATTCTCAGGTTTATGAAAATGGTCAGTGGTTGGAAATACATTGTAATAACCACTGTTTGAGACCATTTTCTTGTTTAATTAATTGCAAAAATGAGGAGACATGTTCACATATGTTTTTGAAAGTTCTGTTATAAACTTTGTTACAATGTGATGATTCTGCAAAACTTGTTTAGTCCTCTTTTAAGTATAAACACTGGTGATACTATTGTAACCTGAACATCTCTGAACCAATGAATGCACACAGTTGCTTTGACAACCATTGTTAACCCAATTTTGGACTCTCAAGTGTTTCGTATTTATACTCTTTTCTTTTGTCTTCAAAAGTTTTTGAGATAACACTTAGATACATATCTAGCTATGTCCTTTTTCATACCTATCCACCAGAAATTATTTCTTAAATCTTGGTACATCTTATTATTTCCAGGGTGCATGGTATACCTGGATTTATGGGCTTCCTCTAAAATCTTATTTCTTAATTCTCCTTGCTTAGGTACCCAAATCCTTTTCTTGTGGAATCTCCAAATTCCATCGGCTCCTTGCTCTAGTTCTTTTATTCTTCCTTTCATTCCTTCAGCATCATCCTTGATTGTTGTTTCTTGAATGTTTTTCAGTTGTTCCATTAAGTCTAATTGCAAACTTAATCTAAGAGCACGAACTCGCTTTTGCTTTTCGTGATACTTACGACTTAAGGCATCTGCGACTACATTTGCTTTTCCTTCGAGATATTGAATATCACAGTCGTAGTCACTTAGAATTTCCATCCATCTTCTTTGCCTCATGTTTAATTCTTTTTGCCCAAATATGTATTTTAAACTCTTATGATCTGTATAGACAGTAAACTTACTTCCATACAGATAATGTCTCCAAATCTTAAGGGAAAAAATTATCGACCCTAATTCTAAATCATGTGTCGTATAATTTTCCTCGTGCTTTTTCAATTGCCTTGAGGCATACGCAATTACCTTTTTGCGTTGCATTAGCACACATCCAAATCCTAGCTTAGAAGCGTCATAGTAAACTTCAAAATCTTCTGTCCCTTCTGGTAAGGCAAGAATTGGGGTGTTGGTTAACCTTTGCTTTAAAATCCTAAAAGCCTTTTCTTGCTTAGGTCCACATTCAAACTTAACTGTTTTATAGGTTAGCTTAGTTAATGGCACAGTTATCTTAGAAAAATCCTTAATAAAGCGCCTATAGTATCCAGCTAAGCCTAGAAAACTTCTAACTTCCGTAGCTGATTGCGGGACCTTCCATTTGGTGATCGCTTCTATTTTAGCAGGATCTACGTGAATACCTTCGTGATTCACCATGTGACCTAAAAATTGCACCTCCTGCAGCCAAAATTCACACTTTGAGAATTTGGCATAAAGCTTCTCTTTTCTTAACAAAGTTAAAAGTGCATGCAGGTGCTCACAATGCTCGTCTTGACTTTTGGAATAAATAAGTATATCGTCGATGAAGACA
>JARYGA010040853.1:0-33326 GCA_030545235.1 Helianthus tuberosus
AGGAATACCATGTAAAGAAACAATTTCATTTACATACAATTTAGATAATTGTTCCATACTAATTGTTTCTTTCATTGGTAAGAAATGAGCTGACTTGGTTAGTCTATCTACAATCACCCAAATTGTATCATTTCCTTTCCTATTTTTGGGTAATTTAGTAACAAAATCCATTGTTATTAATTCCCATTTCCACACCGGCATTTCTAATTGCTGTAATAAACCTGAGGGTTTCTGATGTTCAGCTTTAACTTGTGAACAAGTCAAACATTTAGAAACATAGACTGCTATGTCCTTTTTCATTCCTATCCACCAGAAATTTTTCCTTAAATCCTGATACATTTTATCACTTCCTGGATGCATCGTATATTTAGACTTATGAGCTTCTTCTAATATACGATTACGCAGGTTTCCTAATTTAGGTATCCACATTCTCTTTTTATGGAACCTCCAAATTCCACCTGTTCCTAGTTCCAATTCTTTTAGCATACCTTTTAATTTTTCAGAATCATCCTTGATTACTGATTCCTGTGCTTCTCTTATCTGATCATTTAAATCTACTTGCAGATTTAATTTAAGAGAACGTACCCTTTTTGGCTTTTCATGATATTTTCGACTTAAAGCATCTGCCACTACATTTGCTTTTCCTTCATGATACTGGATATTACAATCATAATCACTAAGAAATTCCATCCAGCGTCTTTGTCTCATATTCAACTCCTTCTGTCCGAAAGCATACCTTAAACTCTTATGATCAGTGAATATGATAAACTTACTACCATAAAGGTAATGTCTCCAAATCTTAAGAGCAAAAATTATAGCTCCTAATTCTAAATCATGAGTTGAATAATTCTCTTCATGATTCTTAAGTTGTCTAGATGCGTAAGCTATAACTTTTTGACGTTGCATCAATACACATCCATAACCTAATTTAGAAGCATCACAATAGACTACGAAGTCTTCCGTTCCTTCTGGTAATGCTAGTATGGGTGTATGGGTTAATCTTTGCTTAAGGATTCTAAAGGCTTCTTCTTGTTTTATTCCCCATTCAAACTTAACAGATTTACAAGTTAACTTAGTTAAGGGAATGGCTATTTTAGAGAAATCTTTAATAAATCTTCTATAATAACCAGCCAATCCTAAGAAACTTCTAACCTCGGTTGGTGATTCAGGGGTTTTCCATTTTGTAATTGCTTCAATCTTTGTTGGATCTACATGAATTCCTTCATGATTGACTAGGTGTCCAAGGAATTGTACCTGTTCTAACCAAAATTCACACTTAGAAAACTTAGCATAAAGTTTTTCCTTTCTTAACAGACTTAAAAGTGCGTGCAAATGTCTTGCATGATCCTCTTTACTCTTAGAGTAAATTAGAATATCATCTATAAAAACAATTATGAATTTATCCAAATATGGCTTACATATTCGGTTCATCATGTCCATAAATGCAGCTGGGGCATTGGTTAAACCAAATGGCATGACAGTAAATTCATAATGACCATACCTTGTTCTAAATGCGGATAAACTCACATTTAAGGTTTGGTAAAACATTACCAAAAACATTAACAAAAAGAGGATAAACTCACATTGCTAACTCATTTGGTACTATCAATCCTGACTTGTGGGTCATATTACCCATTGGCTAACTCATTGTCCAATGGTAACGAATTGTCATCCCGACTTACTACTCGCAAGTAGTACAAAATTTTGTGGTAACGAATTGTCATCCCGACTTACTACTCGCAAGTAGTACAAAATTTTGTATACAAAACCCCAACATACCGGCAGTAATTGAATAACTACAAAGACTCAATCGCTGCTAATTTTCATAGTAAAACATTTAAGGTTTGGTAAAACATTACCAAAAACATTAACAAAAAGAGGATAAACTCACATTGCTGTCTTAGGCTTTTCGTAAGGGTTTCCTGGCTATAATCTATAATTTACACAAATATACATTGATTAGTACCCTCCCCGAGAAGGCATTCCAACAACTACGTCGGGCAGAACCACGACAGTTGTTACGGAACCCTAAATCAATCGGGCAGCGTAACTATTATGAAACCGGGGTTATAATACTTACAATGGAGCAGAACCTCGCTAATTAGGGGTATAATACCCAAAATATTATGTCTAACACTTCAAAATTCGAGAATGAGATTTGAGAATGAGCGACGGAAAATGAAATCTAATGCGTTCTATTTATAGTTGTGTAATCTGCCTTCCACGCGGCCCGCGTAAGATACAAGCCAAGGTTACGCGGCCCGCGTCAACCTTGGTCAACACAATAGCTTAGTCCGGTCACCAAGTAGGCTTGACACGATGTCGACACGTGTCGATCTCTGGTGCGATCGCGTGTTATGAGTCCGCGCGGCCCGCGTTGATGTAAGCTTAAGTTGAAGCGGCCCGCATGAACTAAAGAAGTCAGCGGAGTCCAAATCTGGTCTTAATACGGCCCGCTTGAGCTTGAGGTGGGATCCTACGCGGCCCGCCTCAGCTCTAAATTCAGATTTTTATTTAATTTTTATAAACTATAACATAATACGGGCTGGGTTTTCACATACGGGGTATATTATAAGACATATTAGGATATTTTATAATATAATAGGGTGTCAGACATATTATGAGAGTGTTGGTTTTACCGAGGGTTGTTACATTAACGTGGATCACGGTAAACGGGATATCAGATCTTCAGGGGGAATCACGGATTTGAAGTTAACCACTGGGGTATTTGAAGTTTTTATCTATTGTCGGTTGAGTTTTTGTACATTCTTAGATCGAGCAGGCGGAATGCGAGATCGTGGTGCTTACTTGTGATATCAAAAACTGAGCTCGGATGCGGTTAAAGTTGAAATAGAGGATGCTGCATTGATTAGTTTCAAGTTGGTGATTGTTCGTGAAGGTTGCAGTTTAGCAAATCAGAGGAGAGTCGTAAACTGTGCAAAAGACCTGAAGATTCATTCCAGGGGGAATTTGTGCTTTACTTTGGCAAAAGCAAACCCGAATCATCAATCGAGGGGGAATTTAGATAGTCAGATTTCAAGATACCTGATTGAAGTTGCAGAAAAGTTGAAGATTACATAATATTCAAACACGGCTCAAGGTTCTCAAAGTTTTGAAGATGATTCGACAGTGACATCCGAGGGGGAATCTGTTGGTGCATATTTCGTACGTCTGCCACTGTGCGAATAGTTAGATAGAGCGTGTGTTGAGTATGTTAGTACATTAAGTGTCTATCGCCTTCGTCAATCTAGTCCGTAGCAGAAACCGAAGAATCAAGGTTATATTGTTATATCTAGTTAGAAATAGCAAGGTGGCATTTTGGTAATTAATGAGAAGTCTCATTAATTCCAAGAGATATAAATAGGAGCTTTATGTCATCATTTAGAAGACTTTTGGCTCATTTGGAGATTTAGAGATCTAATCCTAGAGAGAGAAAGTCTAGAGAGAGAAAGTCTCTCTACGTGATTCACGGCTTTGTACACGACATCATATCGATAGAATCACGTTATTTGTACGTTCTTGTGTGTTCGGTCACGCACGTTCACGGATTCCGCACGTCGAACGTTCGTTACGCAATCGTACGGTGTCAAAACCGGTCCTACAAGTGGTATCAGAGCAAGGAGCTCAATTGCGTTGACCAAATACATAAATTCGTACCAGAATTCAGCTATTTCAGATCTGATTTTCGTCAAACTCTTCTTATTCTACTATTTTTTCACGTTTTTGAAGGTTTTTCGTCAAATTGAATATGTTTTACCGGTCCGAATCTGCTGATTTTTTAGTATGTTGTGCGAAAATACTTGAATTACAATCCTACCAAGTTTCAGAATCTAATTCTTAGTCGTTTAGGAGAAATCTGATTTTTTTTTCCGATTTTGTTTGAAACAGCAAGGTCCGCTCAAGAGGTCCGCTTATCCGGACATTATCTGGTCCGCTCATCCGAACATTGTCTGGTTCGCTTTTGTGGTTCGCTCTTGTGGTTAGCTTATACAGACAACAATTAGGTCCGCTTATTTGAACCTGATAGTTCAGCTTATACGATCTGAGGAGATCCGCTCGAACAAACCTTGTAGATCCGCTTGAACGGACATTGTAGATCCGCTTATTTGGACATTGCCTGGTTCGCGTATTTGGACATTGCCTGGTTCGCTTATTTGAACATCACGTCTGATTCCGATCAAGTGACTGTTTGATTCTGATTGAACGTGGTTGTCGACTGTTGCATCTGATTAAAAGACCATAAACTGAATTGTGAACCACTAATTGATAAGGCCCAATCAAAATCATTTAATGTGACGACCCATGTGAAGTATTAATTTGAGATTGTCGGTAAAGTGATAAAAGTGAATATGTTTATTTGGTCAAATTGAATTGTAACAAGTGGTTGTTGGTCATTAAAAGCAAACTGTTTGGGAATTGTGAATTGCATAATTGTGTTTTACGGTCCTAAAATTGTCCTTGTTGTATATCGGCCCAATCACATTGTCTTTGTTGTATATTGGCCCAATAATTGATTGTTTGTTTGTTTGCAGATTATTCCGTGGTAATTCAAGATTAAAAAATTCATGGCGAAAAAGAATGAACCTGTTCCGTGGAAAGACAACAGAACTGAAGAACAGAAGTATAATTACAGAAGGTTGTTGGCCACAAACAGAATGATCAGAATATCTGGTATTTTTTTGGAAGCAAAGAGAGCAAATAGATGGGATCCAGACAGGGAGTGTTATCTTGATCCATATGGAAACATTGCTATTGATCACAACACTCTTGATTTAGAGGCCATAATCAAAGAGTTAAAAGATGAAGATGATTATTGGCAAAGAAAATGGTGAGGAGATGAAGAAGAGAAAAAGAAAAAGAAAGAGTTAATAGATGAAATAGAAAGAAACTCAGAAAATATAAGTTTGGTTGAGTTTCTTGAATTAATCAAAAGGATTAGAGAAGGAATTTCAAAGATTGAAGAATCCAAGAAGGATGAAACTTCAAAATGTGAAGTTGTGTGTTCAAAATGCGAAAAATCTGAAGCAGAAAATGTCAATCTCTTGAAAGATGTGGAGAATTTGACATTGGAAAACAAAGCTTTGAAAGATGAGAAGAAAGCTGTTGATGAACAGATTCTGGAGTTGCGCTTGAACTGTGAAAAACTGAAATCTGAAAATATCAAATTGTTGAGTGATGTGGACAGTTTGACATTGGGTAACAAGATTTTGAGAGAAAAAGAAAATGTTTTTGAAAATGAAAAATTAAAGATTGAAAAAGTTTTTCAAAGTCAAATGAAGGTTTTAGAAGATGAAAAATCTGTTATTTTTCAGAATAATCTTGAAAAACAAATTGAAATAAATTCTCATCTTCAGAAAATCATTCGACTTGAAAATGAAGCTGAAATTGCTCAGAACAAAATTGCTGAGTTAGAGAATAAATTGAAAGGTTTTGTGACTTCGGCACCATATGTGTGTCCAAAACCGATCAATTCTGTTCCAATAAGTGACAATGTCACAAATTTTGACAAAGTCAAAATTGAAGATTGTGATGACAAAGCTGATGATGAAAAAGAAAAAGAAAAAGAAAAGAAAAGAAAAATATTTTTAGATTTACAAGAAAAATTTAAAAATACTGTTTTGCAATCTACTGAAACAGGTGAATGTTCTAAGCAAAAACCTGTTAAGAAGAGTGTAGAACAGAAACAAAAAGTTAAAAATTTGAAAAATTTTAAAAATGAAAATAAAAGCTCATCAGTTCAGTCATCCAATCATTATAAAAAATCACAAAAATTTAAAAATGAAAACTCACAAAATGTTGGTAATAAGTGGTGCAGGTTTGACCACAGTGCTCAAAAGACAAATCCAGCATTGAAGAGGAGAAATGAATATAACCAAGCCAAACAATGTTATGATCTGAAGGTTTGGACTGACAGAAGTGGATGGTACGATAACAGAGTGTGTTACACCTGTGGTGTGAGAGGACACATTGCTGTTAACTGCCAGAATTGGAGTTATGAGACAAGAAGATGCTATAATTGTCAAATCAGAGGACATATTGCCAAAGATTGCCCAAGGAGATCAATGGGAAGATCGAGGGTTAAATCTCAAAGAATGGCAAAGAAACCAGTCAATGTCAAGCCCAAAGAACAGAAGGTTCAAGAACCTAAAGTTCAAGAAAAGAAAGTGAAGCTTTCTCAGGGGCAGAAAGACAGACTGAGGAAGAAGAGAAAGAAGGCAAGAGAATACTTGGAGAAAATTTTGTCCTCGGATAAAACTGGTAATCCGAGAAAAAGTTCTGATGAATTGCTTTCTCCAACTGCAAAGGCAAGCAAAACGAATTCATCAGATACAAATCTGAGGACAAACGGGAAAGAGAAAAGGAAGTTAAAGAAAGAAAAATTAACTGAGCAAAATGATAACCAATCAAAGAAAGTTAATTTTTCAGACAAAATCTTGATCAAGGTTTTCGAATATAAAAGAGACCATGAAAGTTTATTCATTTCACAGGCTAATAAATTTGGAAAACCTAGATCTAGTAAGAATTGGGTACCAATGAATGTTGGCGATGAATTTGTTTCTAAGAAGTCAAAAGAGCCACATTCTGGCAATGATTCTGACTTATCAAAGTTAGAGGAGCCACGATCAGGCAATGATTCTGGTTTGTCAAAACCAGAAGAGCCATCTGTTGAGGTAAAAACTGTCAAACCCAAGAATGGTCAGGCTTGGGTGGATCTTTTCAAATGAAAAATCTGACTTGCCGGAGTTCCCAGGTTGGTAAGCGTGGAACATGAATCGGCACATTTCTTGAGAAATTTCACTCTGGTGATTTTTCGCCTTACATGTGGTAAATCAGGGACATTAAGTTGTACTTGATTTCCTACAAGTGTTTGTGTTGATAGAATCTTGAACTGTTAAATCTTTCAGAGTGGATAAAGGTGAACAATGTGATGAAAACCCCGAGTTTGTAAAAAGTCAAACAAAACTAATTTTCCGGAAAAACCATTTGATTAAAACAAACTTAAGTGTTTTGAAATCATAATGGGAAAATAGTTTGTTGACAGGGGGAGTTCTGATTGTTTATGCCAAGTGGATGGAGAATTGAAGCAATTCGATATCGGTTGTCTGTTTGTTTTCAAATTTTCTCAGAAAATCAAAATTGAAACATATTTTGATTTTAGGGGGAGAAAAATTTAAAAAAAAAATTTGAAAATGCCAAAAACATTGAAAAAGCAAAAATGAGTTTTGTTGGGAAAAGAGGAAATGATAGTAAATCAGTGGACTATCACAGCATGCTAAAGAAATGTAATGTCAAATGTGATAAACGATCTCACTAATGATGTGGCGATAGACTCAGCTAGACTAGTAGATTTGCGATAACGATACAAACATAAATGAAAAAGCCTAGTTCTAGTGGGAAACACAGTTGAAAGCATAGTACTTAGTTTTGTCCTTCGTGAGTGTGTGCCTACTCAGTAATCGCTGATTGTCGAAAGACATAAAACTGGTTAAGTTTGTGAACTTTCACTACTTTGCTGAAAAGTCGATGTGATTGTGCATTTTATTTTGCAAAGATTTAAACTTGTTTTATTTCTTTATTTTGTTTAAGCATCGGACATCCTCTGCGTATACGTGAGTATCGACCTGGATGTTGTTGCCTAAACGTTCTGCTTTATTTTCTTTGGTGTTTCGTTTAAGCTTTGGATCACCTCTGCGTATACGGAAGTATCGACCTGGTGGTTAAAGCCTAAACAACTTCAACTTGTTTTATTTTTTCTTATTTTGTTTAAACATTGGACTTTCTCTGCGTATACGGAAGTATCGACCTGATTGTTAATGTTTAAACATTCTGCTTTATTTTTGCACAAATCACAGTCGATAAAAGTTTAAAGGCATTACTTGAGTCAGTGTATTGCATGATGAGGGGATATGCTGAGATTGTGGGGTCCATAAGAACTTAGTGCGAAATTAATATACTTTAACGTATCAGAAAGCATTTCGAAAGTTTTTAGATTGAGTTTATGTGGACAACAATATCGTCAATCAACGTGAATCGTTTAGAACTGAAAATGTTTAAAGCTTAACGGTGCTAGTGATTTGTCTCATAAACTGATATGATCCTCTTACACAAACTCACAAAAATATTGTTTGTATATATTTGTTTACTGCATTTCATTCAAAAACAAAAATCCAAAAAGATTTTCGGAGTGTTTTAGCATAAAATTTTGAAAATTCAAAAACATTTTCGACAACTGATCTTGAAGAGCTGATATTCAAAATTCGAGTGCTAAATATGATGAACTACATTTGATTGGGAGAATTTGTTGAAAACTTTGAATGTCATATACAAATGTTTTGAAAGATTGTGTGTTTAGTTAATCAAGGTCATTCATTTGAACTTGATGTAACTAGTATGTTTGTTGAATCAATGATTTCTACCAGTAAGTTTCTTAAATCTAACTGTTATAAATTTGTAAAACTTATGTTGAGGTAGAGGATGTGCAGGTTAACCAGGTTTCAAATCCTGAGCAGATGCAGAACAAAGCCAGGAATTGATCCTGAACTTGTGAACCGATGAAAGCCAGACTACGATCCCGACAGCTGAGTTTAAAGGGGAGTCTGAAGACAAGCTCAACGCAAGAGGAAGCGTGGATTAAAAAAAATCAGATAAATATTTTGAAGAAGCTTGTATACGGAAATCCAGGTGTCGATCCCAAAAGCACGGAAGCTTGACGAAAGGGGGAGCCTGAAGAAAGAGACTACCGAGAGGGGGAGCAACGGAAGCTCGAAGACAGATAGAGATTGACTACGGCAATATCCAAGGGGGAGTCTGTTAGTACATTAAGTGTCTATCGCCTTCGTCAATCTAGTCCGTAGCAGAAACCAAAGAATCAAGCTTATATTGTTATATCTAGTTAGAAATAGCAAGGTGGCATTTTGGTAATTAATGAGAAGTCTCATTAATTCCAAGAGATATAACTAGGAGCTTTATGTCATCATTTAGAAGACTTTTGGCTCATTTGGAGATTTAGAGATCTAATCCTAGAGAGAGAAAGTCTAGAGAGAGAAAGTCTCTCTACGTGATTCACGGCTTTGTACACGACATCATATCAATAGAATCACGTTATTTGTACGTTCTTGTGTGTTCGGTCAAGCACGTTCACGGATTCCGCACGTCGAACGTTCGTTACGCAATCGTACGGTGTCAAAACCGGTCCTACAGAGTATTGTATAGTATAGAGAAAAGTTGGACTGGTTTTGTAAATGTCAAGGTCAATCCGATCGGATGGCAATCCGATCGGATGGACCCATATGTGAGTTGTCTATAAATAGAGGGATAGGGTTCCCATTTGGATAAGCTTTTGGTTCCCAGAGGGAACATGCTGTCCAACTGGTCTCGCGGAGCTGTAAACATTGTATAATCAATAGAGACCAGAATAAAATTGACTGATCGGTGTCATATTCTGTTTCTACTCCTGTCTTAGTCGTAATAAACGCACCGAACACGTCGTTTCGGGACTGAAGCTCCATCAAACTCGCCGAATCCTGGAGTCTGCAATGGTATCAGAGCTACGATACCGATTTAATAGATCTAACAGTCGGTTAAATCACCCAAAGTTCATCAATTTTGGGTTAAACGGGAGTTTTGACATTAAATAGAGAAAATCATCAAAATAAAGGTCAATTCACGGATGGATTTTGGAATTGAAGACATCAATGTGTTCGGAATTGCATCGCGCACAATCCTGTGAAATTTCAACATGAAATTCACACAAATAAAGATTCTGGATCGAAAAAACGTGATTTGGAGTGTTCTTGAGCTGTTAGAAGATTTCCAATCGGATGGCAATCCGATCGAATGGCAATCCGATTGGATGACCATCCGATCCACATCACTATCTTACTTGAAGGTTTATTGAAGATGCTTTCAATCGGATGACAACCCGATCGGATGGCAATCCGATCGGATGACCATCCGATCCATGTCACTATGGGGTGTTTGGAAGATCAAGTTGTTTTCAACGAACAACACTCCGATCAGATGGCAATCCCGATCGGATGACCATCCGATCCACATACACTTGTTGGTTTCTTTTGTAATCCGATCGGATGGCAATCCGATCGGATGGCAATCCGATCGGATGACCATCCGATCCATCATACCCTCTTCCTTCCATCGAATGACAATCCGATCGGATGGCAATCCGATCAGATGACCATCCGACACTTGACATTCGACCAGATGATCAAATTCCTAAAAAAGGCTTTTTTTGATCGCAACGACGAGGAGAGTCTCCAGAAAAAAATTTGGTGATTGTCAATTTTTTCGGGTTTTTAACGACCAAGCTGGGTTGTTCGGGGACACCGTCGGGAGTTTCAGTGTATAGATTTGATGATGCGATCACGGATTGTGGAAATTAGTGGGGTAGTCATGATACTGGTGCAGAAAGTTTATCTTTCAGGGTATATGACTATTTATGGGCCAAATTGTAAAATCCGCAAAGACGAAAAATTGACAATTGTGGCGAATATTGTGATATTCTAGTTGGGTCAAGTTTTTCGGAGAAGAGAATTGAAAACTGAATTCAGTTTGAGGGGGAATTCAATGATAGAGACGTCAGAATTTGCAAAAATGAGGGGGAATAAAAATTAAAAATTTCACTGTCGTATGTTGATATTCTGGAATTTTTGAAATTCATGACACTGCAACTGTATTCGGGTAGTTTCGACTTCAGATTGTCAGGGGGAATGTGAATCTGATCGTGAGTGAAGACTTCCGACATCAAGATGATCCAAGGTGTTGATATCTGATCGAGCATCGGAGATCTGAGAGTGATAGTGGATGATGGCTTCTGAGATCTAGATTATCCGAGGAGATGAATTTGATTGTGGACGAATGCTTCAGAGATTGGATTACATTGCCAGATGATTTGTTTTCTGATGAAGATTTGCTGATTGTGGAGAATACCGTTTACACGGATCTGTCTTTCTTAGGGTGCGTTAACGTGGATCACGGTAAACGGGATATCAGATCTTCAGGGGGAATCACGGATTTGAAGTTAACCACTGGGGTATTTGAAGTTTTTATCTATTGTCGGTTGAGTTTTTGTACATTCTTAGATCGAGCAGGCGGAATGCGAGATCGTGGTGCTTACTTGTGATATAAAAAACTGAGCTCGGATGCGGTTAAAGTTGAAATAGAGGATGCTGCATTGATTAGTTTCAAGTTGGTGATTGTTCGTGAAGGTTGCAGTTTAGCAAATCAGAGGAGAGTCGTAAACTGTGCAAAAGACCTGAAGATTCATTCCAGGGGGAATTCGTGCTTTACTTTGGCAAAAGCAAACCCGAATCATCAATCGAGGGGGAATTTAGATAGTCAGATTTCAAGATACCTGATTGAAGTTGCAGAAAAGTTGAAGATTACAGAATATTCAAACACGGCTCAAGGTTCTCAAAGTTTTGAAGATGATTCGACAGTGACATCCGAGATAAAGCGTGTGTTGAGTATTGTATAGTATAGAGAAAAGTTGGACAGGTTTTGTAAATGTCAAGGTCAATCCGATCGGATGGCAATCCGATCGGATGGACCCATATGTGAGTTGTCTATAAATAGAGGGATAGGGTTTCCATTTGGACAAGCTTTTGGTTCCCAGAGGGGACATGCTGTCCAACTGGTCTTGCGGTGCTGTAAACATTGTATAATCAATAGAGACCAGAATAAAACTGACTGATCAGTGTCATATTCCGTTTCTACTCCTGTCTTAGTCGTAATAAACGCACCGAACACGTCGTTTCGGGACTGAAGCTCCATCAAACTCGCCGGATCCTGGAGTCAGCAAGTTACATGTAATTCCTGTCAGTAGTTCAAGTGGAGCAGCTACTACAGGTGTTGAATCAACTGATTTACACCTGGACAGTAGTTTCATCAGTAAGACTCCCTTTAAGGCAACCACTACTGATGCTATAAAATTATCCACTGGTGTGTTTCATTTACCCACTGGTGTGTTAAACAAAATAGCTAATGTAGAGGGAAGTCCCCAGTACCAAGAAAAAGGGGCATCAGTGGTTGAACCATTGGAAACTTCTTCTGGTCCAATTGCTGATACAACCACTGCTAGTGGGAAATCAGATGATCCCATTCACTTGGGTGATGTGTGGAAAAATGCACACATTTATCCAGTGTGAAATGTATAATTATTGTATGGTTTTATTTGTTTTTTTTAGTACTTTATTATGATATTTTGTGTTTTGTCAGATCCTGGTGCAAATGAAGCGAAAACGATGAATTCTACGAAAGAAACGGAAGAAAACAAACAAAGCGAAAGAACACGGAAAAGCGTGACAGAAATTGCCTGAGGGGACCCCTTACGGACCGTAAGGGATAACACCTTACGTTAGGTTGTTTAGTCTATCAGAAAACTAAACAACCTAATGTTGAACCATAAAATGAATTAAATTCGTGTCAGAAATAGTCAGAATTTCATCATGACATATCCGGAGCTAGAAAATGAGTTACGAGAGCCATAATATATGTTTTTGGGGTAGCTCGACGAGAGGAATCCAAATATGAGGTTAAAATCGAGTGACTAGAGCTTGGGCAACCGTTTCTGGAAGGAATTTAAGTGGTGACGGGATTTTGATTTAAAAAACACTTTTGGCCTAACTTTGAATTATTAAATGCACTATAGACTTTAGTGGTGAATTATTTAATGCACTATAGTGGAGAATTATTTAAAGCAAAATGGCAAGGATTTGAAGCCTATAAAAGGCCATGGAAGTCTACAACAAATTCAGACATCAATTTACACAAGTTTGCAACATTCATGCACATATTCTCTATTCACTAAGAGTTGATACAATTCAGCCATGGAGTGATCTTGGAAGAGTTAAGAAGCAAGTTTTGGTGAATTCTTGAAGGCGGGAATCAACGGGAGAAGCTTGGAAACGATCAATATTGAAGACTTAAGGGTTATACTCTCTTATTTCAATTCTTGTTTCCTTTTGTTTCCATACTTTACCATGAATTCTGTTTTTAAGTTTGATGTTTTAATTTGCATAATTATGATTGTCGGTTAATCACCTTAAACTACTTAGGTTGTGATGAACACTTGTTAAAAATGTAATTTTTACCGGTTATTGTGTGATTATGGTTTGTTCTTGATAAGTAAATGATTTAAGAAACTAGTTTGGTGTTTATGCATATTTTAAATTGGTTAATATTTTGATCATATATTTCACATAAATTCCGGTGAATGTCTTTTCATAAAAAGAATTAATGTTTATTTTCAAATCTTAGCGGGTTTGGGTAATCTTATGGTAAAATGGCCAATAAACCATAGAAATAATGATCAAGAATTAATCCGGTTTTAATGTTCTACTATTTTTAGCGCCGAAAAGTATAAAAATATTAATAGGTCTTGTTTAGTGTGTTCCTAGGATTGTGTTTTGAAAGAAACCCGGTTTTAGTTTAATTATCACTAACTTGTCTATTAAACCAAATTAAGTTCCTTAAATTGCTTTAGACTTACAACCGAAAGGAAGTTAGTCTTTCCAAGCACTTTTCTAGAACACTAGATAACCGACAGGATGTCTAGATTAACCGGTAATAAAAATAAATCTTTAGAGTTACATAAATGTCTTCCCGAGAAGGATTGGGAAACCTATTTGTTTTCTCTTAGGATTTAATATTTAAAGATCCCGGTTTCATATCACATAATTATCCGGTAAAAAGTATGTTAATAACACGTGGGATTCCAACCTAAGTAGTCTTTCATAAATCATTGAAATTCATCCTTTGCTTTAAATTGTGCTTTGCTTATCTTGTTTAATTAGTTTATTTTAATAAATTACAAATTTATATTTTTCAAGTAAACCCCCCCCCCCCCCCCATCAATTAAACAAAACATTTTAGTCCGTGTCAGTCTTGTATAAACAAAGTCATTAACATAATTCAACAGAGTCCCTTGGGTTCGATACTCGGGCTTACATTAGCTATACTACACTGATCGGTACACTTGCCGGATGTGTGGTTTAGGTTTAGATCGAGTTTAAGTATAAATTTAAAGCTTAGAGTGTCTAGTTAAAAGTTATTTTTAAAGTTTGTCTTTAGTACATTATTTATCAAAAATGTGTTTTTTTTGTCGGACATGTAGTAACTGGAAGGGTTAAGTACCGGTAGTTGAGAACTCCTGTCTAGGCTGGCATTCGTACAAATCCAAATAAAAGGACCAGTTGCCTACCTGGGGACTATCAATGAGAGTACCGATACCTATTAGGCCAAAGCATGTCAAAAAGTTTAGGTTTTGAGTCAGTCTTTATTTAACCATTTTTACAAATTTTTAACATACCGCCACTAGCACATCAAGTTTTTGGCGCCGTTGCGTTAATTAGTTTGTTTATATTTTTTTTTATTTGAGTCATAGGAGTCTAAAATCCATTAGTGTATTTTGTATTTCTTTTTAGATTGTATTTTTGTTTATTTTAATTCTAGTGTAATTTTTATTTTTATTTTTTTTATTTGCAATTTTTATTTTTAGTTTTTATTTAATCCTTAGTTAGATTTTGTTTACTTGTTTATTTCCAATTCCTAGTTTAAGTTTCCTTAGTTTATGCGACACACGCGCTCCCGTGGAGCACCTGAATTCGAGCCACAAGACAATCCTGAACTTCTGTTCAGCCGACAAACAATCAATCAGGAAGGAGAATCAGGTAACACAAGTAGATACCAAGTTTTTGAAAATCCTTACTTTGAATCCGAAACAGAAACAAAGTCTGATTCCTTAGAAATCTCCGGCTCTTCAAGTCCGCCACCCTATTTCGAAATGGCTAATAATAATCAAACCGTACACCTGCGTTCTACTGCCGGTTTCACTGGAGCAAATTCACCAATCCAAATTCCTGTAATAACTAATGAAAAATCTTGGCAAATTCCGTCTTATATCATGACCGCCATAACCAATTCATGTCAATTCCATGGTCGTGATGACGAGGACGCTCCAGCACATATAAACCGCCTTACACGCCTCTTCAACACTTTCAACCTTGAAGGTGCCGGAAATGACGCCCGTTTTCTCCAAGTATTTCCTTTTTCATTAGCCGGACGTGCAGCCACCTGGCTTGATTCACAACCACCGAACACGTTCACCACTTGGGCCGGTCTTTGAGATGCTTTCCTTGCAAAATATTTTCCACCCGTGAAAGCATCCCGCCTTCGTGATCAAATTCACTCATTCAGAATGGAGCCAGACGAGCCATATCATCTTGCTTGGGAGCGATTCCAAACTTTGCTTTCTCGTTGTTCTCAACACGGTCTATCCGACTGGGCACTTGCAGAAAAAATTTACAACGGTCTCACTCCAGAAACTCGCGCACGATTTGACACTTCAGCAGGAGGCCATCTCATGGGAAAGAAGACAGTTGCCGACTGTAACGATCTTTTCGAGAGTTTTGCCCATTCTGATATGGATTATAGCGCTGCCAGCAGGAATTCTATTCCTGTGACTAACACCTCTTCAACTACTCGAGGGGTGAACCAAGTTGGCTTGGATTCATCGGTAGCTGTTGTTCTAGATCGGATGGAGAAGACTTTTACGAGAGAGCTTAATGAGATCAAGAAAAAAGTCGATAGATGTGAAGTATGTAGGGGAGGGCATGATACTGGAGATTGTCCAACACTTACCCTAGAGCAGGTTGAGTTTATAGCAGGTCAAAACTGAGGTCCCACCAACCCATTCAACACCAACTCATTCAATAACAACTCTAATTGGCGTAGTAAATACCGCTCGTCTGGAAATCCTCCTGGATTTTCTTCCGGTCAGTATCAAAGTAGAGGGCCAGGTTTCTATTCTAGTGGTAATTCAAATCAAGAAGGTCAATTTGGTAGTTCAATTTCGGGTAGTCAGTTTGCTACTAGGAGTTCATCTCAAGAGGGTCAGGTTAATGGTAAAGGTTCAGAGTCTAATCTAGGAAGAATTAAGGAGATGTTTGCTCAGTTAATGGCAAGAGATCAGGTCACTCAGAAAACTCTAAACGAACTTACCAACTTCGCTAGAAATCAAGACCAAATTAACAAAAATCAAGAGCTTCATAATAAAAATCAACAATCCTCTCTCTTGGATCTTCAGAGACAAGTAGGTGATATAGCTAAACAACTACACGAGAAACCTCCTGGTCAGTTTTCGGGAAACACCTACCCGAATCCAGCTAATCATTCAGCTAAAGCTATTACTCGTAGTGGCAGGATTCTAGGAGAGGTTGCTCGAGAGAGAGTAGAGACAGAGGATGAAGAAGAGTTTGATGAAGATATTGTAATGGAAACTCCCGGTAAGGTGCAAGAGAAATTAGATCCAGCAAGTACCGCACAAACCAGAGAGCCTCAAGTTGAAGAGAGGGCAGAAAATCAACCAGTAGGAGTTAAGCCATCCCCTTTGGTTGATCATTCGCGTGTTCCATATCCCGCTCGCCTTAAGCATCAGAAATATGCTAAGGAATATGGCCACTTTCTAGAGATCTTTAAGCAGCTAAAGATAAATCTTCCGTTCATCGAGGCACTTCAGTCCATGCCTAAATATGCTAAATTTCTCAAGGACCTTCTTAAGAGAAAAGATAGGTTAGGTGAGCTTTCAAACATTCCATTGACGGGAGGTTGTTTCGCGGTAGTCTTGAATAAGCTACCTGAGAAATTAACCGATCCAGGCACATTCACCATTCCGTGTTTTTTCGAAGGTACCGTTGCTCCTGCTCATGCGTTAGCCGATTTAGGTGCGAGCATTAATTTGATGTCGTTTTCACTCTACGAGAGGCTAGGTCTAGGAGAGCTTACACCCACACGCATGTCATTGTCATTGGTTGATCGTTCGATAAAATATCCAAGGGGGATTGTAGAAAACCTGTTAGTCAAAGTCGATAAATTTGTATTCCCCGTTGACTTCGTTGTCCTTGACATGGAGGCAGATGAAAAAGTTCCAATCATTTTAGGCTGTCCATTCCTTCGAACCGCTAAGGCAGTCATTGATGTCTTCGACGGTAAAATCTCACTTCGTGCAGGTGACGAGATTGTCACATTCGAGATAGAAAGAGCCAAGCAATATCCCAATGATAGTGGCGATTATAATGGTCCATGTCATCAGTTTACTTCCTAGATTCCTTCATCTCGTGCGTTGATCAGTGTTTTAACTACATAAGTGGAGCCGATTTAGTTGGTGAAGACGAGAATGAAGAAGAGGATGAGATTGAGATAGAAGAAGACGATCCGGAGTCGATTCCGGAATCATTGGAGCTATGTGAGATCAAGGAGGAGAATGGGAGCAAACCCATAGAGTCACCTCTAGAGCTCAAAGTCCTTCCTTCCCACCTAGAGTACGTTTTCATAGGAGAGGAGTCCAGTTTGCCCGTCATCATATCATCTAAGTTGACGGAGGAGGAGAAAAGAAAGTCGATTGAGGTGCTACGAGAGCACAAAGATGCCATAGCATGGAAGTTGTCCGATATCAAGGGAATTAGTCCCACTTTTTGAACACACAGGATTCTCATGGAGGATGAATTCAAACCAGTAGTGCAACCTCAAAGGCGTCTAAATCCTAACATGAAAGAGGTGGTTAGGAAAGAGGTAATTAAGTTGATGGAGGCCGGGCTAATTTATCCTATTTCTGATTCCGCGTGGGTGAGTCTGACCCAAGTCGTTCCTAAGAAGGGAGGGATGACTGTTGTCATGAATGCAAAAAATGAGCTTATACCTTCCCGTACAGTCACCAGTTGGCGAGTGTGTATCGATTACCGCAAGCTTAACGATGCCACTCGGAAAGAACACTTTCCACTCCCGTTCATTGATCAAATGCTCGAATGCCTTGCAGGCCAGCAGTTCTACTGTTTTCTCGATGGTTTTTCCGGCTATTTCCAAATTCCAATCGTACCGGAGGACCAAGAGAAAACCACTTTCACATGTCCATACGGTACTTATGCATACCGACGCATGCCGTTTGGATTGTGTAACGCTCCAGCGACTTTCCAGCGATGCATGGTCGCTATTTTCCAGGATATGATTGAGAGGTCCATGGAGGTGTTTATGGACGATTTTTCGGTTTATGGCAACTCTTTTGATCAGTGTTTAGCAAATCTTGAGGAGATGATGAAAAGATGTATTGAAACGAAGCTAATTCTTAATTGGGAAAAGTGTCACTTCATGGTGACAGAAGGGATTGTGCTAGGACACAAAATTTCAAGAGCCGGCATAGAGGTTGATAAAGCAAAGATAGATACCATCAGTAGGTTGTCTCCACCGACAAATGTGAAGTCCGTTCGCAGTTTCCTTGGTCATGTGGGCTTTTACAGACGTTTCATTAAAGATTTTTCAAAGATCACGCGCCCCATAACACGACTCCTTGAAAAAGATGTGCCATTTGTCTTTGACGAGGAATGCCTGAAAGCCTTCAACTTTTTGAAGGAGAAACTTGTAAGTGCACCCATTCTTATTTCACCCGACTGGAGTTTACCTTTTGAACTCATGTGCGATGCTAGCGATTATGCCATAGGAGCAGTTTTGGGCCAAAGGATCGACAAACACTTTCATCCGATCTACTACGCGAGCAAAACTCTTAATGATGCACAAGAAAACTATACCACCACTGAAAAAGAGCTTCTCGCCGTAGTGTTCGCATTCGACAAATTTCGTTCATATCTTGTTCTTTCCAAAACCATCGTTTTCACTGACCATGCAGCCTTGCGTTATCTTTTCAAAAAGAAAGATGCAAAACCCCGTCTCATACGGTGGATTCTCTTACTCTCCGAATTTGACATAGAAATCAAGGACAAGAAAGGAGCAGAAAACACTGCCGCAGATCACTTATCACGATTGGAGGATCCTGAAAGAGAGGAGATTCGCAAAGAAGCAATTGGAGATAAATTTCCTCACGAGCATATAGATTTCATTGCTGCTGAAAAAGAAGGTATGCCATGGTTCACAGACTTGGCAAATTACCTAGCAAAAGGGGTGGTGTTGAAGGGTATGACCACCCAACAAAAGAAGAAGTTCTTTCGAGATGCGAGGAGGTACATTTGGGATGACCCCTATCTTTTCAGGATAGGAGGAGACAGAATTTTGAGAAGATGTGTGAGTAAGGAAGAAGGTTTAGAGATTCTTAGGCACATACATGAAGGTTTAACAGGAGGTCACCACGGTCCACAAACTACTGCACAAAAAGTCTTTGATTGTGGTTTTTATTGGCCTTCGGTAGTGAAGGATGCGGTAGAGTTTATGAAGACCTGTGATCATTGCCAACGTACTGGCAATATCTCATCCAAGGATGAGATGCCCCAAAACCCAATTCAAATTGTTGAAATCTTCGATGTTTGGGGCATTGACTTCATGGGACCATTCCCCTCATCTAGAGGAAATCGGTACATACTTGTGGCGATAGACTACGTTTCAAAGTGGGTGGAGGCACAAGCTCTTCCTACAAACGATGCCCGAGTAGTGGTTAAATTCCTCAAGAAACTCTTCACTCGATTCGGTACTCCTCGTGCTCTTATAAGTGACCGTGGCACTCATTTCTGCAACGCCATCATGGAAAAGGCATTGGCTCGCTACGGTGTCACTCATCGTTTTTCCACCGCCTACCATCCCCAAACTAGTGGGCAAGTCGAGAATGCGAATCGTGGAGTGAAACGAATCCTAGAAAAAACCGTTGGAAATAGTAGGAAGGATTGGTCAGATATACTTGACGATGCATTGTGGGCATTTCGAACCGCCTACAAAACACCTTTGGGAACCACACCATTCATGATTGTCTATGGCAAAGCTTGCCATCTTCCCGTTGAGTTAGAGCACCGAGCACTTTGGGCTCTCAAAACTGTTAATCTTGACTTAACGGAGGCCGCCAAGAAACGATACTTCCAAATCCATGAATTGGAGGCCTTGAGGGATGCCGCCTATGAACGATCTTGGAATATCAAGGAAAAGACAAAGGCGTTGCACGACAGGAAGCTCAAGAGGTTGAAGGAATTCAAAACCGGCGATAAAGTGCTTTTATACAATTCAAGATTGAAGTTGTTCGCCGGAAAGTTGAAATCAAAGTGGACGGGACCATACATAGTGAACAAGGTTTTTCCATACGGAACAATTGAGTTGTTTGATGAAGCAAATGGAGGTACATGGAAAGTTAATGGTCATAGGTTAAAACATTACTTTGGAGGGCCAATCGATTCGACAGAGACGGAGGTAACTCCGCTCGAAGTTCCATCGTCCACCATCGTTTAGGATCTTGAGTGAAAACTCAAGATTAGAGTAGATAGTTGGTTTTATGTATGTTTTAAATCACGGTTTATATGTTTAATTTAGTAGTTTTTGAGTCATTTTTATTTTCCAGTACTGCTTTGGTTTTTGCTTGTTTTTGTTTATGCAGGTTTGAATCACACCACCCGTACTCAATTTCCATTTGGGTGATTTCTACAAAGAAGTACTAGTCACTGTCAGAGCCGATCACGACCGAAATGCTATACGATCGAGCTGGATTGGACAAAAGTTTGGAACTTATACATCATATAACCAGCTAAGTCCTTTCCAATTTATCCTTTGTCTTTTATTTCTTATTTATTTTAGTTTTTGAGTCAGTTTCCATTCTACATTGAGGGCAATGTAGAGTTTAAGTGTGGGGATGGGAAACTATCGTTTAAGTCTTAGTTAAGTCTTAGTTTGGTAAAAAAAAATTAATTAAAAAAAATGTGTAATTATTGTTTTATTTTGTGCATATTTGACTTATTTTTATCTAATAATTATACATATGAGAAAATTTAAAGTGTTTTTCATAAATAGAAATTTATCTAATTACTCATAAATTTGCATCTAAAATACACACCCAATTTTAGCGAGTTTTGAGCCTTTCTAAAGCATTCATCATATGCTGACTTCATTTGATTGAGTGTGCCGCATAATAGTATACATTTCAGAACTTGTCTTGAATATACTTGTTGAAATCATTAACTATAAAAATTATATAAAGAGGATAGAGGCAATAGGATACAAGCATGTGTTTACCCTTTCTTGTTAAAACTTGAAAACCAAAAATATTATCCACTAGTAAACCATGTTGAGCCTTGTTCTGTTCATTTGTTTTAACCCATTTGTGTGAATTCCGGTTTAGTATAATTTTCCTTTATAGGAATTTAGTTTGGTCTTTTACCGGCAGACCTTAAAAGAACTGGAGATGCATTCATTCGATTTAAATTTACTTTGTTGTCTACAATTCGCGAAACCAAGATTACCTACGGAGCTTAGAGAGAAAATATTTCACTTAAGTAAAGAAGCTAGAAAAAAGTGGCGACAACAAGAACAAACGCCACCATTTTGTGGGACATCCAAAAGTGCTATGAAAAGAAGAGCAAAACGATATGACAAATGTATGGGATGTGGAAACTGGTCTCACACAGAAAGATGTAGAAAAAGTCAAACTGAATCCCAATATGAATACACACTTCTAATAAGGGTGGGGGCTATTAGGCTCGATGCCGAACGGTCCATTAGAGTTGGAAGTAATGTTCACTACAGGATTAAGGAAGATTTGATTCACATCTTGGATAAAACCGGTCTTGACGATCTGACATTAAAGGAGTCACTTGGTTTGTGAGTGTGTGATTAAAAAAAAAAGTGTAAGGTTTGTTAGGATAATTTGCTAGACCGGATTGAAACACTTCACCCAGTAAATAGCCATAAAATCCTACCTTTAAACCCTAGCCACGTTACAACCCCATAATAAAAGTCCTCTTGATTTATATGATTTATATATGTTAATTGGTAAAGATGAGATTTCATTACAAGCTTATGATAATGTTACTATATTGCCCGGCTTTTGAGGGATCACAGAAAAATTACTAGTGCAACATTCACTAGTTTACACCAGTGAGCCGAGGGAAGCAAATCAAAGATGCAAGTAAATGAGTAACTTATGATAAAACTCCTTTTTTTTTTGAAAAATCACATTTGTTTTCTCATCTCTATCATTATTAGCTAATTTTAAATCATTTATGTACATTAATTTTTATGTGTGTTATCCATTTTAAGTTAACCGCTTGAATATCAGTTTGTACAGTTGTTTAAGATTTGCTTAGGGACAAGCAAATGTTAAAGTGTGGGGATATTTGATGTGTGGAAAAATACACACATTTATCCAGTGTGAAATGTATAATTATTGTATGGTTTTATTTGTTTTTTTAGTACTTTATTATGATATTTTGTGTTTTGTCAGATCCTGGTGCAAATGAAGCAAAAACGATGAATTCTACGAAAGAAACGGAAGAAAACAAACAATGCGAAAGAACACGGAAAAGCGTGACAGAAATTGCCTGAGGGGACCCCTTACGGACCCTAAGGGATAACACCTTACGTTAGGTTGTTTAGTCTATCAGAAAACTAAACAACCTAATGTTGAACCATAAAATGAATTAAATTCGCGTCAGAAACAGTCAGAATTTCATCATGACATATCCGGAGCTAGAAAATGAGTTACGAGAGCCATAATATATGTTTTTGGGGTAGCTCGACGAGAGGAATCCAAATATGAGGTTAAAATCGAGTGACTAGAGCTTGGGCAACCGTTTCTGGAAGGAATTTAAGTGTGGACGGGATTTTGATTTAAAAAACACTTTTGGCCTAACTTTGAATTATTAAATGCACTATAGACTTTAGTGGTAAATTATTTAATGCACTATAGTGGTGAATTATTTAAAGCAAAATGGCAAGGATTTGAAGCCTATAAAAGGCCATGGAAGTCTACAACAAATTCAGACACCAATTTACACAAGTTTGCAACATTCATGCACATATTCTCAATTCACTAAGAGTTGATACAATTCAGCCATGGAGTGATCTTGGAAGAGTTAAGAAGCAAGTTTTGGTGAATTCTTGAAGGCGGGAATCAACGGGAGAAGCTCGGGAACGATCAATATTGAAGACTTAAGGGTTATACTCTCTTATTTCAATTCTTGTTTCCTTTTGTTTCCATACTTTACCATGAATTCTGTTTTTAAGTTTGATGTTTTAATTTGCATAATTATGATTGTCGGTTAATCACCTTAAACTACTTAGGTTGTGATGAACACTTGTTAAAAATGTAATTTTTACCGGTTATTGTGTGATTATGGTTTGTTCTTGATAAGTAAATGATTTAAGAAACTAGTTTGGTGTTTATGCATATTTTAAATTGGTTAATATTTTGATCATATATTTCACATAAATTCCGGTGAATGTCTTTTCATAAAAAGAATTAATGTTTATTTTCAAATCTTAGCGGGTTTGGGTAATCTTATGGTAAAATGGCCAATAAACCATAGAAATAATGATCAAGAATTAATCCGGTTTTAATGTTCTACTATTTTTAGCGCCGAAAAGTATAAAAATATTAATAGGTCTTGTTTAGTGTGTTCCTAGGATTGTGTTTTGAAAGAAACCCGGTTTTAGTTTAATTATCACTAACTTGTCTATTAAACCAAATTAAGTTCCTTAAATTGCTTTAGACTTACAACCGAAAGGAAGTTAGTCTTTCCAAGCACTTTTCTAGAACACTAGATAACCGACAGGATGTCTAGATTAACCGGTAATAAAAATAAATCTTTAGAGTTACATAAATGTCTTCCCGAGAAGGATTGGGAAACCTATTTGTTTTCTCTTAGGATTTAATATTTAAAGATCCCGGTTTCATATCACATAATTATCCGGTAAAAAGTATGTTAATAACACGTGGGATTCCAACCTAAGTAGTCTTTCATAAATCATTGAAATTCATCCTTTGCTTTAAATTGTGCTTTGCTTATCTTGTTTAATTAGTTTATTTTAATAAATTACAAATTTATATTTTTCAAGTAAACCCCCCCCCCATCAATTAAACAAAACATTTTAGTCCGTGTCAGTCTTGTATAAACAAAGTCATTAACATAATTCAACAGAGTCCCTTGGGTTCGATACTCGGGCTTACATTAGCTATACTACACTGATCGGTACACTTGCCGGATGTGTGGTTTAGGTTTAGATCGAGTTTAAGTATAAATTTAAAGCTTAGAGTGTCTAGTTAAAAGTTATTTTTAAAGTTTGTCTTTTGTACATTATTTGTCAAAAATGTGTTTTTTTTTGTCGGACATGTAGTAACTGGAAGGGTTAAGTACCGGTAGTTGAGAACTCCTATCTAGGCTGGCATTCGTACAAATCCAAATAAAAGGACCAGTTGCCTACCTGGGGACTATCAATGAGAGTACCGATACCTATTAGGCCAAAGCATGTCAAAAAGTTTAGTTTTTGAGTCAGTCTTTATTTAACCATTTTTACAAATTTTTAACATACCGCCACTAGCACATCATTGGGTGATGGTTTAAAATACAGGGAATTGATGGAGAGAGTTGACAAGATTGAAACATCTGTGGCAGATATCAAAAATATACTGCAACAATTGTTACAATCCTCAAAGGTTCCATCCACTGCTTCATCATCTGCTCCAACCACCAATGAGCTATGGCAGCTTTTCCAACCTTTGCTTCATCAACAAAGGAAATATACTGATCAACAGCATGAGTTTCAGCTACAAATGATCAGAAATGTGATGGAAGCAAGGTATAAGGATACTCAAGCTGACATTAAAGCAATCAAAGCTCATCTGCTCCAAACCACTGGTACTTCTCCTCCTACCATTGTCTATGTTGAAAACCCTGATGATGTAAAAAAGGGGGAGAAATGAAAGAAAGGAAATGATGGTTTACACTTGGAGCCTGATCGAAAAGCTAAACCAGTTGTGGAGATTCCCAAGCCAGATGGTTCAAAGAAGGTTGATGTGACTCTCAACCTGTTTGCTGAAGAAAAAGCAAAGAGAAAAGAGAGAATGGAAACAAAGGGTGATAAAAGATTTGCAGAGGATAAGAAAGTTTTTATGGCAAAGGAAGTGCAGGGTACTTCAAACAAAAGAAAGACTACCAGAAAGGTCAATCAGCCCATAATCACACCTTCCAAAACCACTAAACATATCCCAGAAATCCCCAAAAGTTGCTCACCTCAAGCAACAAAACCAACAGATGTTAAGACACCTATATCAACAGTTGTTGATACATCAGTGGTTTCAACAGATGTTGTTTCAACAACTGCCCTTATCACCTTACCTATCACCACTCAATCCACCAACACACCTACAAATACACTTCCAACCACTCCAAAAATCAAAAGAAGAAAGATAACAAATGTCATACTTGAAGATGACAATGTACCTTCTCCACTTCTAATTTCTTCACAACCTCTGATCCTATCCACTGTCCAAAAACCTACTTCATCTGCTTCAATTCTAACCCCTGACCCAAACACTGCCTTGGTTCCCTTGGGAGTAAAATATCCTCTGGATCTTCCAGCAGTTAGAGAGGAGATCAAATCCTTTTATTCTGAAGATGATCCTGAAAAGAGGAACCTCCCATCTCTCCATGGTTATCCTTTGCCAAGAAACATAGAAGAGTATCTTCAACCGAAGGCCAAACAAGCAGAGGATATATCAAGAAGGGACACAAAAGGAAAGTCTGATAAGGAAATTCAAAGGAATCTGCAATATCTGCTCACTCAAGTCAGAACATTAGAGCAGTTTTCCAAAGATCTTTGTCAGAAGCTATCAGAGAAGGATGATGAAAGCTTGAAACAAAACTACATTGAGCACATCATGATGAGTAAGAAATACAAGGCAGAAAGGTATCAATTCAAAGACTGGACCATTATTGAGCTCAAGCAAGAGATTGCAAGAATACAGAAAATGCTTGAAGACAAAACAAACCCCACCAGTTTGGTCCCTGTACAAAAAGAATGTACCTGAAAGGGCTTTGAAGCTAAAAAGAATGAAGGAAGAGCTAATAACTGCAAATTATGGCTCAAGGAATCAAGTCACTAGGTGGACAGAGGTGAAAGTGGTAGAAACCTACAAAAGGTTGGAAGAAAGAAGAAAGAAGGATCCCACTGTTCCTAAAAGGCCAGATTATCCAGAAGCAGTGGTTCCAGCCAAACAGACCCTGCCAACTAAAGGATCCTGCTACAACCACTGCTCCATCTGCTATTGTTGTCTATCAAAGGAAAAAGCAAAAACAGATGAGTAAAGAAGAAGAGGCACAAGAAGAATCAGAAATCTTTAAATGGGTTGTCAAGTAGATGTTGGTAGAAAATCCTGAATCAACAAAGCTACAAGAAATAGCTAAAGGATTCATAAGCAGGCCTTCATCACCAAACTCCTCAAAAATAAAACCTCTCCCAAGAAACCCACCAGACTCAAAAATACTAAAGTGGAAGTCTGATCAAAAGACCCATGTATTGACTCTGCTCAAGTCTAGTGGTGAAGTTAAGCATATAACAAGGGAAAATGCACTTGGTCTGGGTGTAGCTGACCTTCAAGACTTGTTAGAACTTCAACTGTGCAGGGATGAGGATGATGAAGATTCTCTGAACTTTGAATTACAATTCAAAGGGCAAGTCAGGGAAAGATTGATGAGGCAATAAAGATCTTAAATAATGAAGTGTTTTGGCATCATCTGTTCCAGGGGAGATTGTTGGGATTGAACCCTACAAAGGAACATATGATACAAAGCAAAAATACTTTAAATCAGTGGATCATCATAAGCAGTGTTTATACAAGTCTTTCTCCTTGACATTGTCCCTAACAACTGACAGACTACAAGCTCTGCTGTTATACAACTACTGACAAGCAAAGCACTGATGAAGAATAAAGACTGAAGCTCAATCTACTAATGTGTCTTAAGTACTGCTGAAGACTAAATCATTGCCCATTCAAGGACTGATCATCTATTGAAGAAAGCACTAATGCTCAACATCAGTGCTTAGGCTACAATAGTGGAATGAACAATTAGTGGTTTATTTATGTATTGTCATATGTAATCAGTAGTTTAGTTATCAGTGGTTGTATAGATCAGTGTTTGTAGTTTGTTAGGAAGTTAGATGTCATTTTCATGGTGACGTCAGCCGAAGATGCTCAGTGGTTGTGATGTACTATAAATAGAACAGTACCCTGTACAGTTCTGTCAGCTCTTTTCTTCTAAGTCATTCTGTACAAACAATTAGTGAGCTTAGGCTGAGGGGGAGACTTGTGCATGCATGCAATTGTAATTGTTTATTGTAATCAAATACAATCATTCGATTCGATGTTAAACATGTGTGCTTAAACTATTCTTCCATTGATTGTGTTATTAAAAGTTTATTTCATAATTCCGCTGCAACTTATATCTCTGTTCTTCACTTTAATTAAACAAACACAATCTAAGAAACTCAAATCCTAACAAAAGCACTTTTATAAAACTTATTCTCTTGATTTCTGACCATAGACATTTTTTTCTTTTCAGAATTTTGAATCAGCCTTTATACCAGTTGGAGATCTAGCTGAATTGGTTGGTTTCATGTCTCTTTATTTAGTGTAACTAAAACTTTGTGTTCACTATATTGTTATTTGAATTTGGACAAGAATGTTAAAATACACCATTTGACTCTCAATGATATATGCGTTATTGTTTTGGCAAAATTGTGATTGCATGCATATGAATTAATAGCAGTTGAGTTAATGCAACAAAGTTGTGTACTAAAACTTTGTGTTGACTATATAGTTTTTTGAATTTGGACAAGAATGTTAAAATACACCATTTGACTCTCAAGGATATATGCGTTATTGTTTTGGCAAAACTGTGATTGCATGCATATGAATTAATAGCAGTTAAGTTAATGCAACAAAGTTGTGTTTAACGCATTAACTTTGGTGCAAAAAAAAAAGTAAATTGACTTAACTATTTTGAAAGGAACCAATAGATGCAAACCTCACAAGCTACAATATTCTCTAACAAAGAAGCAGGATCTTCCCAAGTAATTTGGAGAATCTCAAGATTGATGGAACATAGGTAAGTAATAAGGTTTTCTTTCGAATACTAATGAACAAATATAAAACTTAAAGCGGAGACTATTGAAAATTACAAACCCTTCAAAGAAGTCAAAATGACAAATATCGATACGCAAGTATGCGACAATGGCAAAATAAAAAAGTCAATTTGCTGAAAACGAAGACAGTAAGTAGCAAAAACATCGCAATAATCTCACTGCCTTTAAGTTTTTATTAGAAGACCTGAATCAAAACAAGGAGAAGACCTGGATGACGACATGGCCTTTGTGAGTGGCTACTACAGGCCGGAGTAGACCTTAATCAAAACAAGAAGACGACCTGGATGAAGGCCTGCATTTAGCATCCCCTCTCCCCTTGGCTCGCCTTAACTGGTGATATGTGTAAGAACAATTTATTAGCAAAAACTAAAAGAAAATTCCAAATTTTTTCATCAACAACAAAGGTGTCTTCTGCTTATTTGAATTTGGACAAGAATGTTAAGATACACCATTTGACTCCCAATGATATATGTGTTATTGGCAAAACTGTGATTGCATGCATATAAATTAATAGCAGTTGAGTTAATGCAACAAATTTGTGTTTAACGCAAAAAGGTTTGCATTTGTTGTAACTAAATTCGTAAAAATGTTGCATTTGCTGTGTATAAAAAGGTTCCATTTTTCTATTAAATGGTTGCATTAAGTTTTGAAAAAGGTTGATTTTTTGTAACTAAACTAAAATAAAAGTCACATTTAAGTATTAAAAAAGTTACATGTGAGTATTTAAAAGTTTCATTTATAGTAAAAAAATGTTGCGTTAGAATGTAAAAAGGCTGCATCTTAAAAAGGTTGCATTTGAATAATAAATGCAACACTTTAAGAAAATGTTGCATTAGACCATAAAAAGATTGCATTAGGTCTAATGCAACTGCTTCTAATGCAGCTCCCAATAAAAGGTTGCATTAGGCCTAATGCAACATTTTCAAAGAGTGATTCAACATTTTATCGGGGTTGCATTAGCTTCATTTTCTTGTATTGTCTCGACCACGAGATTTGTTTAAAGTAATACGGTTAGTTCCGTTTCATATCAGCTTTCAACCTCTTAAGTGTATCATGTGCCACAAAGGGAATTCCATTTCACTCTGACGAGGGAAACTTATTTTTTACGGAGCTTTTAAATTTCATGGTCCATAATGGACAAGATTTTTCAATAAACCTTAAGCTCGCGTTTAAACGTCATGGCGAAACATGACAAGTGCTATCAGTCTAGCACTTTTCATATTAGAGATATGGAATACACTATGGATTTCACTTAGCTCTTTTAGTAGGTTAAATCTCGAAGCTACTGAACTGACATATTCTATCATCTCGAATGCTCGATATATCTAGGGCTCAGTTGCCCTTATTCAATTCTCTTCCACGTTATGTTTACTATTTGATATTTCATTATTAGTCATTAATGGGCTAACACTTTTATTTTTATATTGGTATTTGTTAGGGATGGATTTTCATAGTGTATGGATCACGGATCCTCAAGTACAGCCAGGATCACAGATCCTCAGTTCCCTTTGAATTAAGGATCCTCAGGAGACGTTGCAGGATTAAGGATCCCGGATCCTCATTATTATCCTAACATTAACAATTGTTTCCTTTATATTTGAACTTGTTTTGCAGGAGTATTCGAATGGGACTTGGTCTTGCCAAGATTCCAGGGGAATATACCTTACAATTCCACATGTGCATAGCCTTCGAGAACGTTATGGAGATCGTGGGAAGCTAGCATCTTTTGCGGATTGTTAGTTAGCTAGTTTATTTCTATTTTTATAAGGGGATAACAAGCTTGATTAGATAGAACAATTAGCAAACACACACTGCTCGAGAACTCTCTGAAACTTATTGGCGATTACACACTTTTTGCACATTAGTGATCCTTGTAACAAGCTTGTTGTCATCCCGATTTGTAACCCTTACTTGTTTAATATAGTTGGTGATCGGAAGTTTCCATCACCCGAGGTTTTTTGTGCCGGAGACCATACATTGATCAAGGGCTTTTTCCTCATATAAATCCTTGTGTCCCACACTCATTTCATTTACACATTGTTCATACATTTGTTCATTTATTCAAGCATCACACCTCACAAAATCGGATTTGGTTGTATTATCCTTGTGTGATTTTTGACCAAAACAGTTTGGCGCCCACCGTGGGGCAATTGGTGCTTCAATTCTGAAAATCTCGTTCATTTCGTTCATTTCTATCATTACCATCAACCACATGGCTTCTCAAGTGAAGAACACTTCAAGCTCTATGCCGGCGATCACCTCTTCTCAGGGCATTCCACCTTTGCCACCTATTTCTTCTGGATCCCAAAAGAATGCTGAGAATGCTACGAAGAAACAAACCCCCGTTTTCTCAAAACCAACTTCTGCTGTTACTTTTGGCCCTACTAACAATGATCTTTATTATTTGATTTTGCAGATGAGGGATTACATGCAACAGCAGGACAAAACCAATGACAGGATCCTTCGAGAGATTGATGACATCAAGAAATTGAAGAGATCAGCGGAGGATCACTCTCCTTTGATGCCGAGATCGCTGAATTTCGACACTCCTATCATAACCGTACAACACTCTACAACATCAGATGTCCAGTATCCGGGTGTATCATTGGGAATGCGTTATGGATCATTGGCAATGACTCAGGCTCAAGGATCCTACTTTCAACCTTCAGGATCCTCTCTTCAGCCTCAAGAATCCTCCTTCCAGCATCTAGGATCCTTCACTAGTTCACGAGGATACATGGGGATGAAGATGGTTCAAGGATCCTCATCTCAGGTTCAAGGATCCTCCTCTCAGGTTCAAGGATCCTCATCTCAGGTTCACGGATCCATGGGTTATCCTCCAAGACCCCCAGCTTCGGTATATCAAGGATCCAACATCTTTCAAGACCAAGGATCCTTAAGAAGTGTAGAACCCATAAGTTCAGAGATTCATTTGGGAGACTTCATACCTATGCAAACCATTGCTTCATCTGGTCCCTCAATTATACCAGAATCTCACCAATATGGATTCACGTCTGGAATCCCAAACCTGAATCCTTCAGGAGGTAACACTTTGAATAATTCTTATAATACTAACCATGGCTTTATGTAGGATACATGTATCAACCAAGCTATGGCCAGAGAATTAAAAAAGCTCAAGGATATGATATCCAGCATTCCAGGAGTGGTTAAGCCCATTCCTGAAATTCCAGATGGAAGCCACAAGATATCTCGTTTTGCTACGACTGTAGAAGCCTTTAAAATGGGATTACTTAAGGATTCACTGTTCTGTGATGATCATGTCATGACCCCTTGCAGGAATCTTGATGAAGTTAGAACCAGGGCCCTTAGATTCATCCGATTAGAGGATGATAAAAGGATCCAAGAGAGACTGGCAGGATCCTCGAAGCAGAAAAAGCAAGGATCCTACTTCAGGAACAACAAGTCTAAATCTTACAACAAGTCTGATAATCAGAACGTGCACGCAGTGGAGCAAGAAGAGGATGATGAAGATTATCATCCCATTTTTGAATATTGCTTTTCTGTTGATAATAATGAACTAATCCTTGCAATGCAGAATCTAGGTGAAAAAGCAAGGTGGCCTAGAAAGAGTGATAAACCAGCTGCAACAAAGACAAATCTAAATGGTGTGCATATCATGAAGATTTCGGTCATCTTACTGAAGAATGCATTGCACTCAAAAAGGAGATTAGTTACTTATTAAGCAAAGGGCATTTGAAGGAGCTGGTTGGAAGAAAAAAGTCAAGGATCCAGGATCCTGAAAAGGTTCCAGAAAGAGCTCCTGCTCCTCCTGCTGATGCACAAATCATCAACTTCATATCTGGTGGATCAGACATATGTGGCACTTCCTTTTCAGCAGCCAAGAGGCATGCCAAAGAAACCAAGATGGATAATGGAGATAGACCCATTCGAACCTCGACCCTTACACAGGAGAAAGTTATAACCTTTGATGAGGATGATCGTGTGGATATTCAGGATCCTCATCTTGATGGCCTTGTTATTACATTGTTTATATCTAATCATTTTGTTCGCAGGATCCTGATAGATGGAGGAAGCTCAGTGAACATCATTCAGCTTGATGTCCTCAAGAGGATGAACACCCCTGAATCAGAAATTGTCCCAAGATCTTCGGTTCTTGTAGGATTCAGTGGCAAAACCAAGAACACATTGGGGGGCATTAAGCTTCCCATTTACATTGAGGGAGTTAATTCTTTTCAAAAATTTTGTGTTATAGATTGCTTATCCTATTGCAATGTTATCCTTGGCAGGCCATGGATACATGACATGAAAGCATTTCCATCTACATATCATCAATGTGTGAAACTCCCTACCCCATGGGGTGTGGCCAAGATAGAAAGTGACCAATAGGAGGCTAAGAATTGTTACACTTCATCCATGAAGCCAGCCTCAAGACCTAGGGAGCAATAGCAATTAAAGTATCCTCCAAGAGATGTCCTGGAGGCAAGAGAACAAGATGTGAGAGACATCCTAATGAATCCTCAGGATCCTGAATCCAAAGTCTTCATAGGATCCGGGATTCTTAATGACATCGAACAAGATTTAATATCCTTCCTCAAGAGCAGAAAAACTACCTTTGCCTGTAAGCATGAGGACATGACAGGTATTTCCAAAGATATTATCACTCATAAACTTGGCATTGACAGGTCATTCAAACCTATACATCAAAAGAGGAGGAAGTTTGCACCTGAAAGGAATGCGATCATCCAGGAGGAGGTAGATAAACTACTCAGAGCAGGTATGATTAAAGAGGTTAAGTATCCAAGATGGTTAGCCAATGTGGTTGTTGTTCAAAAGAAAAATGGAAAGTGGAGGGTATGTGTCGATTTTACTGATTTAAACAAGGCATGTCCCAAGGATCCTTTCCCATTACCCCACATTGACTCCATGGTAGATGCTACCGCGGGTCATGAGTTGTTGACTTTCATGGATGCTTCATCTGGATTTCAACAAATTCAGATGGAACCATCCGATCAAGAGGATACAACCTTTATGACCCCAACTGGTATCTATTGTTATATTGCTATGCCATTTGGACTAAGAAATGCAGGTGCTATCTATCAAAGGCTAGTCAATATGATGTTTAAAGAACAAATTGGACGCACTATGGAAGTTTATATAGATGACATGGTGGTCAAGTCCAAGAAAGCTGAGGATCACCTTAGAGACTTGAAGGAAGCATTTGATATCCTCGATAAATTCAACATGAAATTGAATCCTTCAAAGTGTCACTTTGGTGTAAAAGCTGGCAACTTCTTAGGCTATATGGTAACAAAAGAGGGATCGAGGCAAGTCCAGAGCAAATTAAGGAGATTGTGAATATTAAATCTCCTACCAATGCCAAGGATGTGCAAAGGTTGACAGGGAGGATCGCAGCCTTGAACAGGTTCATC
>JARYGA010040854.1:0-29053 GCA_030545235.1 Helianthus tuberosus
AAAATAAAGTTTTTATGAAAAATGGCTATATAACCTTTGTATTTTATTCTAACCATGTTTTATAAACATATCATTTTCTTTATCAAATCACCACCAATTTACTCTACAACTTAACTAAACATATGAGACTTTTATAACATGAAATTATCAAGATGATATCCAAATCATGTAGGGTTTTAACCATGATTATTTCATATGCTAACAAGTTCAAAAACCAAGTTTAATTTTAGTTTTAACAACTTTTATAAAAATCTCTAGTTGTATGTTACTTTTTATAATCTTGTGAGAGTATTGTTTTTAACCAAAAACCTTATATATTTTCACAAGATCAATAGTTATGATCATCCATTAATCCTTTATGTTAAAAACCCTTTAACATAAACATGCATAATTTTTAGATCATAACTTAAAACATCTTCTAATAATTTATTTGCATCATAAACATCATAACAAGACTAAATAAGCATATATCAAGTCTTAGATCATAATATAAACAATCATAATTATATCATGATTTTTATCTTTGCTTCTTTGTATTTTTCATGCTTATTATGTATGATTACATGGTTATTATTAGTAATAATAACAATCATAAACTTAATATATTTGCATAAAAAAAAATAGATATAGAAGCTTACTTCTAGCACTAGGCTAGGGATGATCTTAGAAGATTATTAAGAACTAATAAGATGATGATCTTGATGATTTAAGGTTCTTGAATGGATGAAAAAGCTTCCTTTAACTTGTAAATGCTTTAGATCACCTTATGTTACTTGGAAAACCATGTTGATCATGAAAGAGATGATAAAAATAAATGGGTTTTTGGATGGTGTTCTTGGTGAAAAGATGAAGATTGAAAGAGTTCTTTGGGTAATAAAAATGAAAGGTGTAAAATGAGTGGTGAAATGCTAGTTTACTTAATGTGTAAGTATTGTAATATTTCACCAACATAACCCACTTGCAAAATAAGATGAATATCTAGATATTTTAGCAACTAATTAAGGGATGTGGGACCCCTTATTTTCGTTCATACATGGGGGGGGGGGGGTCTTGTATGGTAAAAATGACTTAGTTATTTTTTTTTTAGATTTCAAAAGAATATAAAGATGTAAGCCTTTAGGTGTTTAGGTTTTGCAATTTTCCGAGATGTTTCTTGACTTGCAAAGACCATAAACTAGCTTTACAAGACCAAAAATAATTACCACTAGTTCGCTACATGTGCCAAAATATAGTTCGGCTAGATGTTTAGCGCTCGTTTCACTAGTAAATAGTCGAAAGGTACGCTTAAGGAAGTTGTAGGAAAAATTCCAGTTATGTGTGTAATGGATATTCCACAAGTATCTTTATATGAAATTGGTGCCTAAACATCAAATTTTGCATCTTGTAATAAAATACAATTGCTGAATTTTGCGGAAAATTCATGAAATGGTCACTTTTAGCGCAGTTCGGACAGTTTTTAGTGCTACCGGGCATTGGTAAAATATTAACCAAACCCTTGTATTCCCATATAGGGTTTAATATATAATTGATATTGGACTCTCATCCGAGTCCTAAAGATGTCATTTTAGATGTTTTCTGCGGATCCGGAGTTTTCGTCAGCACTCTAGTTCACTAGGCACTACTCTAGTTGTTTCGGTGAATTGTTTGCACTATTTCAAATGTACCCAATAAAAGTGAATCATGTGTAATAATAAACGAATATTCCATGAGTTTTCTAAGATGTATATCATGTAATCATGCAGTCCGAATATTCAAAACACATACTTGTATAATGTAAATCATCGTTTTAAATGTAAGTAATTTACCCGAAAGTGGCAGTTGTCACACTTCAAAAAGAAAATGAGAAAATAAATGAGATTAGGGATAATTATGAAGAGACAAAGAATTTAAAAACCGCCGCCTGACAAACTGCCACAAGTCTTGTCAACTGTCTTGTCAAATTCCGAAATTCAAAAACCGTTCCAACCTTCCGACCCTTGAACCTTCGAAGCCTTTAGGCAATAAAAAACACATATAAAAGTCAGAAGTCTTTGAGCTCCTTCCTCAAAAACCCCTGACTTGGGGGGCTGATGACGGGGGTAGCCCAAGACTAAATAAAATGACTAAATATATGAATGTCCAAAAGGTTAAAAGGTTCAATGGTTGAAAAGCTGAGGAGATGGAGTAAAGCAATACGAGAACAGTAAACAAGTAACATCTCCGAACAGCTCCACCAACCCACCAGCCGCAAAAGCAGCGCAGGTCCGCAGAGCACATGCTATTATCCCGGGGTCAAAAGGCTTTAACCCCCAAACGGGTAAGCCCCTCACTGCAAGCAAGGTCACTAGTCAAATGTATTCTACTTCGAGAGATGTCTTCTCTTATAAATTGACACTTCATTTACCTCAGAAAACATCTCCTGGCCAGCTCTGATGCTCTAATCTCTGGTCATTTACATTGAGTACTTGCTTACATGCGAGTCACTCCTTTTCACATCCACCACACACATTCTATTTGCTCCCATATCCGAATCTGGATACAATTCAGAGAAGGATCTCTAGCAAATAACAAAAACTAACTAGTGAACCTCCTTCCACGTTTTGCAAACGTGGGGGGACCCCACGACCTGCGTTAGGCAAAGTTGAACCCTTCAACCCTTTTGCCTAACCAGCTCAGCTACTACCGTTGGTCTTGTATTTGTTGCATCAACACCTATGAAGGTAATCTTTGAGTTAAGGAGGCTAGTGATGATTTTAACAACACGTGCTTACATGATCTACCCAACCAGATAGTCTACATTTTGATTCTTGAAACAAATATGGCTTTGTAGAGTAGATTCAGATAAAACGAAGAATGTCAAACAATGAAATTTAACACCTATAATTTTGCGGACAACTTTATGATTACTGTTGGTCTAGGATGTTCGATTACAATTTCTCTTCCACACGCACAAATTACCATTGTCTATTGAAAGTGAAATACGAAAAAGGAGCTGCAATCATGATATATGCTCTGATATATATTTTAACATTGTTTTATTAACGATGTATGTGACGGCCTTTTCCTTTAATATTTGACGTGTGTTAGTGTTAGAACCTTACCGTATTACAATACTAAAACCACATAATCAAAACATATAAATTTGAAAATTATACACAAAATTATGATCATGACGAAACCACATAAACCATTGTGTAATTAGCTATTGAGAAAAATGCCCGGATAGTCCCTGTGGTTTCACCTTTTTTCACCTATAGTCCCTATCTTTCTAAAACTACTTGAATAGTCCCTGTGGTTTTCCGTTTTGTTCTCGGATAGTCCCTGGCTCTAACTTCAGTTACTTTTCTCTGTTAAGTGGTTGTTAAGAGGGTGTGAAATGACAAAAATACCCTTTCAGTTACTTTTCAAGTTTTCTTCTTCAACATTAGAAAACCCTATAACTCTCCAACTCTTCTCTCAATCACAACACAGCACACCCTCACCTCCTCTCTCAAGCCATCCGACAACTCAAGTACCCCCCCCTGCTCCTTTCTGCTCCGGTGAATCAAGGCAGCGCCGCCGCAGCGGCGGCGGTAGTATGTTGTCGTTGTTGTCGGGTAATCCCTGTTCCGGTTCAGATTTGGTGAATGCTCGAATCAGATTCAAGGTATGCTTGGTTAAGATTCAAGATCATCATCTCCAATCAATGGCAAGCACGATCATCTTCAGTAATAATCATCATCATCATCTCCGTCCTTCATCGATCATCTCCGGCAACCGTAAACGTCGACCTCCACCAAACCTGCAACTCGGAAAATCATCACAGATCCAGCGAAAAAACTCGCTTGTGGAGGTGAGTCAACAAACACAGATCCAGCGAAAAACTCGCTTGTGTTGTTGGAATCAGTGTGTCGGTTGTTGATCTTTTTGTTATTTGGTGTTGGTCTCTTGATGGGTCTGTGAGATTTGTGTGGTGTGGATAATAGATGATGATTATCAGGATGGTTGTTGAGAGAATCCTGAGGGTGAAGAAGGGCTACACTGCCTACTGATTTCATTTCAGGTGAAAAAATATAGTTGAAATGAAATGGAAATTGTGAAGGAATGAGTTGGGGTTAGGGTTAGAAATGAAATGAAATGGGAAGGGGGAGGGGGAGGGGATTTATAGACACGGTGGATGGTAGTGGTTTGGTTTAACTTGACTTGGTCGGGTCAACTGTTTTGACCGAGTTGCAGGTTTGGCGGAGGTCGACGTTTACGGTTGCCGGAGATGATCGATGAAGGACGGAGATAATCTGTGTGTTTTGTAGTTGCCGACGATAGAAAATATAGAAGTGATGATGATGATGATTGACGATGGTGAAGACGCCGGAGGTGGGTGACGGTGGTCGGAGACAAACGGAGAAGATGAACTGGTGATGAATGATGGAAGGAGATAGTCCCTGTGGTTTGGCCTTTTAAAGGAAAGGGTATTTTTGTCATTTCACATCATTTTAACAGAGAAAAGTAACTGAAGTTAGAGCCAGGGACTATCCGAGAACAAAACGGAAAACCACAGGGACTATTCAAGTAGTTTTAGAAAGATAGGGACTATAGGTGAAAAAAGGTGAAACCACAGGGACTATCCGGGCATTTTTCTCTTAGCTATTATTAGTTCCTACATAACTTCTATAAAGAAAATAAAATATAAAAATTTTGTTACCACTTATAAACCATTAAAAGTATAGTTGTCCTTTTAAAAAATACATACATTTTGTAAACCATTATTTGTTCTCATGTTGTCATCATCCATTAGGTGGACCTTGAACACACACATCTGATTGTCCCCTAGTCCCCACCTTTAACCCTAACACCTACTTCACCTCCCGTTATAAAATCCTGACGTAGACATTCTTCTGTCAACCACCGTTAACTTCACCGTTAACCTACGTGGACACTGGCCACGTTGTTCCCCATGTCCTTGGTAACCATCACCTATTTAACACGCGCGGACCCCACACACACACATAATTACATTTTATATATTTTTTCACGTCCACTATAAAAACAACAAATCACATTGTCACACCTTTGGTCGGATTCCTAGTTGTACTGAAAATAAAAACAATGCTTGTACATTATGCATTAGAAGATGTACGTCAATCTGGATTTGGTAAATTTTGGTGTGCAAAATTATAAAGTTTTCACTTGGCGCGTAAAGCTTTTGTTTACTGACATGTATATACTAAAAAACATATTTTCCCGCTTTTTGTTTAATTAAGTACCCTATGCCACTATTTATTTAATTATTTAATATATTAGGATCTATTGAAAGTGCTTCCCTTTTATAATTGTATACTTTATGCCACTATTTAGTTAATTTATTCAGAAATATTGAAAGTGCTTCTTTTAATTTTTATTACATAATTCAGTATTATCATAAAAATAACTATATATACATTAGGGCTGACATATCGTGTATACCCGTACACGATAAGATACGTCACGATAAGACACGATACACGAAATCCCATACACGAACATGACACGATAACTTATCGTGTCCTTTTTTTCAAACACGACCACGACACGATATACACGAAAATTACCTGTTAATACCTGTTAACACCACTGTTCGACTGTTATACACGAAAATTACCTGTTAATACATGTTAATACGAACAAAAACACGAACATGCCATGCTATCTGAGAGTTACAGAGGGAGTTTGGGGTTTTATTTTTTTTTAATTGAATGAGGAATGAAAATAGAAAGTAATTAAGGAACCCACACACACATGTCTAATAAGTTTTATTTAATTTAATTTCTTATCGTATACTAACGGTTATTAACAGGTAAACAGGTATTTAACCTGTTTATACACGAAAATTAACAGGTAATATCGTGTCTACCTGTTTGATACAGGATACCTGTTAACTTCGTGTAGGTTCGTGTCGTGTATTCGTGTAAAATTGCCAGCCCTAATATACATTGACTTGGTTAGAATCGTAAGCGTAATAAAATGTTAAATATTTTTTATTACATAATTTTGTATTATCATAAAAATAAGTATATATACATAACTGTAGACTCGGTTAGAATCGTGAGCGTAATAAAATCTGGTATGTAAAATTTGAAGTAAAGCTTGTTAATTAATTTACCTTCAAACTAGACCCGATTCAATTTTTCGTGACTCGATCTCGAGTACTTATCACATAATATGCTACTTCCTTTATATTTTATCTACTTCTTTTATATTTTATCAAATACTTTGTGCCAGTATTTAGTTAACTAATACATTAATTAACAAAATTGAAAGCTCTTCTTATGCTTTTACCAACGCTTTGATAAAAATATCAATAATTGTTTTACCCTAAAAAATAATATAACATTTCATTTAAGATATAATTATTAATCTCATAAATGAGCATACCCTTTTTTAAATCATCAATTTTAGTAAGAATATTTATCAATAATAAGAATTACATTATTGCCATATTAAATGAACTAGATGAATAAGCTTTACCCCAATTAATGATCAGTATATTATTTTACCCAAAATAAGTATCAATTTCTTATTTGAAATTTGCTTAAAAAACCATAACATAAGTATCATTTTTTTTTTTATATTTGAATTGCTTAAAAAACCCATAAGAATTCCATTTGCCACACATAGTACTTTTATCAATTGTATAACCTTTTAATCTATATTTTCATCAAAACATATATAATTAAAAAAAGATATTATTTTCCATAAAGCCATTTGCCACACATAGTACTTTTATCAATTGTATAACCTTTTAAGCTATATTTTCATCAAAACATATATAATTAAAAAAAATATTATTTTCCATAAAGCTTTTACCATTAAAGAATATCAAACAAAAAAAAGGATATTAATTAAAAAGAATTCTTTATCCCAAAAAGAATGAACAAAGTAAAGCAAGCACCCAAAAGCCCATTTTCTCCATATTTTCCACCCATAAATCACACCCTCTCACCACTTTCCCCCACTCTTGCTCCGCCGCCGGATCTCCTCCGTGCCACCACCGTACCACCACCGTCACATTTCGCACTCCCTCAACTCAAATGTACCAAATCTAACCATTTCTTTCAAGTCACAAAAGAAGCTTTCCATTTTCCAACAATTTCAAAGTTGTACATACTGCATAACCACTTGTACGGTAAGCATCTTCTCCTGCATTGCTCCCATTTCACCTTTTACACCCATTTAGTGAATCTTTACACCTTTCGCAGCTTGATTTGCTCAAACCCTTTTAGGGTTTCTTCCAAATTTCAACACCCATATGCAAGATTCACTAAATCACTCATTTAGTGTGTCTTTTGCTTGTGAATGCTGTTAATCTAACTGGGTTTACAAAAAAGCTCAAAACCTCGTTGAGCTTTGGTGAAAAGAATGATGTTTAGGGTTTTGTTAGTTGTTGTTATGTTCATTGTTCCTGTTATGGGTCAGCTTCCTTCACAGGATATTTTAGCTTTACTTGAGTTCAAGAAGGGCATTAAACATGACCCAACTGGGTTTGTCCTCAGTTCTTGGAATGAGGAGTCTATTGACTTCAATGGGTGTCCATCTTCTTGGAATGGAATCATGTGTAATGGCGGTAATGTTGCAGGTGTTGTTCTTGACCATCTGTCATTGTCTGCAGATGTTGATTTGAATGTGTTTGCTAATTTAACAAAGCTTGTTAAGCTTTCGATCTCGAACAATTCGATTTCGGGCAAGTTTCCTACAAAATTAGGAGGAATGCTTGAGTTTCTTGATGTTTCCGATAATTTGTTTAATTCGAGTTTGCCGGTTGATGTTGGTAAAGATTTGAGCTTGAAGAATCTGTCTTTAGCTGGGAATAACTTCTCTGGCCGGATCCCAGATTGGGTTTCGGGGCTAAACTCAATACAGTCGTTGGATTTGAGCCGGAACTCGTTTTCTGGAGCAATTCCGGCTTCGTTTGCCCAGTTAAGCAATCTGGTTTATCTGAATTTGTCTGTTAACGGGTTCACGAAGAGCATTCCGGAAGGTTTTGAGGATATGGCAGTTCTTGAGGTTCTTGATTTGCACGGGAATATGCTAGTTGGTGATTTTGATCCTAAATTTTTGTTGTTAACAACTGCTGTTCATGTTGATTTTAGTGGGAATTCGCTTACGACTTCTTCAAGTCAAAGTGAGAAGTTTTTACCCGGGATTTCGGAAACTGTTAAGTACTTGAATCTTAGCCGTAACCGGTTAACCGGTTCTTTGGTTGGTGGTGGTGTGGCTGAGATGTTCGGGAGCTTGGACGTGTTGGATTTGAGCTACAATGAGTTATCCGGTGAACTCCCGAGTTTCAATTTCGCTTATGACCTTCAAGTCCTTAAGCTCTCGAACAACCGGTTCTCGGGGTTCTTTCCAAATGACCTATTAAAAGGCGATTCGTTGGGTTTAACCGAGTTAGATTTGAGTGGCAATAACCTCACAGGTAACTCTCTAGTTATAATGGTTTACATTTCTTGTGTCTGTATTTTCCCTAATGTTTTTTTTTTAAATTTGCAGGGTCAATCAGTATGATAATGTCAACATCCCTTCAAGTTCTGAATTTATCGGGTAACGGGCTCACGGGTGAGCTTCCATTGGTGACTGGTGGATGTCTTGTTCTTGATCTTTCAAAGAACAACTTTCAAGGAAATTTGGCCAAATTGGTGAAATGGGGCAACCTAGAGTTTCTTGATCTTAGTCAAAATCGTTTAACAGGTTCATTCCCGGAGGTTACAGCTCAGTTCTTGAGGCTTAACCACTTGAACCTTTCTCATAATTCACTCGATTCCTCCATTCCTAAAGTAATCACTCAGTTTCCAAAATTGACGGTTCTTGATTTAGGGTTTAATCGGTTTGATGGACCGTTCCCGAATGGTTTAATCTCTATGCCTACATTACAACAACTTCATCTTCAAAGTAATAAACTTTCCGGGCGTATCGAGTCGTTTCCGTCTTCTTTTGTATCCAATGTCTCCAACATTCGAGTTCTTGATGTTTCCGACAATCAGCTCGATGGTGATTTCCCCGACGGGTTCAATTCGTTGACCGGACTTCAGTTTCTTGATATCTCCGGAAACAATTTCTCGGGTTCTTTACCATCGTCTTTAACTGGACTTACGGAGCTTGTTTCTTTGGATATTTCCCAGAACCATTTCACGGGTCCATTGTTAAAGAATCTGACTGACGGTTTAACGAGTTTTAATGCATCGTATAACGATCTCTCCGGTGTCGTTCCCGAGAATTTGAGAAAGTTCCCAGAATCGTCTTTCTTTCCCGGGAATTCCGACTTGCAGTTTCCTAACCCTCCCGCGGGACCAAACGCACCTGGCTCATCGAGCAAAAAGAAGCCCATTAAAACCGTGTTTAAAGTGCTGGTGATCGTCGCTTGTGTTATCGCTGTAGTGATCTTGATTCTTCTAGCGGTCTTCATTCATTACATGAGGATTTCACGGCGACCACTTTCGCAACCGGTCGGAACAAAAGACGTCCACCGCCAGCCTGCCACCGGAAGTGGCGGTGCAGCAGTTGTTTCCGCCGGAGATATTGCAGCTTCACGAAAAGGGTCATCATCAGATACCATTACTGCCGAAAAATTAGGTGGAGCAGTGCCGAGTTTCTCACCATCTAAAACCAGCGGGTTTTCTTACTCGCCGGATTCCGGTGACTCATATACCGTTGAAAACCTCTCAAGACTTGATGTGAGGTCTCCTGATCGGTTAGCTGGTGAACTTTACTTTCTTGATGATACGGTGTCGTTTACACCTGAGGAGTTATCTCGGGCCCCGGCTGAGGTGTTGGGTAGGAGTAGCCATGGGACTTCATATAGAACCACACTTGATAACGGGCTGTCGTTGACTGTCAAATGGTTAAGAGAAGGGGTGGCAAAACAGCGAAAGGATTTTGCTAAAGAGGCGAAAAAGTTTGCTAATATTAGACACCCGAATGTTGTTGGCTTACGGGGATACTACTGGGGACCCACACAATATGAAAAGTTGATTCTTTCGGATTTCATATCTCCTGGAAGTCTTGCAAGTTTCCTATACGGTACTACTCTTGTTCTTATCTCGCTTCTTAATCACTATGGGTTCTAAGCTGGTTGTGTTCGTGTGTTGGTGGGTCGAATTTGACAGCGACATGGAAGTTTGACCCGAACCCAAAAATCATGTGGGTTGCCACGTGCTCGTCCCATTTACCCAAGAATTTTACTTTTTACGTTTTGAATATTAGTACTCTAAAATTTCAAATTTACAACAAGAAATACAAACATATGTCAAAACCACCTTTAAATTATAAAATTTGTTGTCAGTTCCCTTTTATTTTATTTTTTTAGCATAAACTACTCAACCTTTTTACATTATAAACATAAAAGCACATTTAAAAAACTTATTATATAAACGGGTTAAATGGTTCAACAACCCAAACCCAACACATTTTGCTAAAGTGTTCATGGATTTGACCCGGACCTGTTTTGCCTTAACCCCCAAACCCACAAAATTCGTGTTAGGTTCCTTCTTGGTTTAAAAAAGCGCGCCTAGGCAGCGGCGACCTAAGGCGCAAACCTTTGCACCTTATGTGACCTAAGGCGCACAATGTACAAAAGGCGCAGGTGAGGCATGCTTTTTAGGATAAAATTTGACCTGAGGCGCCGGTGAGGCGCGTGCCTTTTGTACATGGCTTGTTTTTGTGCAGCTGAGTGTTGTACTTGTACATCAGGTTTTTATGCTGTACATTTATGTTTTTATCATTTAAAACATATATAAAGCTTAATTATAGCTAAATTATGGGGTTGGTAAAAACCTATGGGTTATATAAAGTAAATTATATAATCACTTTGCACCTTGCGTACGAAAAGCTTACCGCTTTTGCGCTTTGCGCCTCGGTTTTAGACCTCGTCGCTTTTGTGCGCTTCCCACTTTTTTAAACCAGGGGTTCCTTTTCATGTTATAAATTTACACACCTACTGATTACAGTTTTTGATCGTTTTAAAAGTTATCTGAGTTGATTAACTTTTTGTGTATGCAGATCGGCCGGGAAGAAAAGGACCGCCATTGACATGGGCACAAAGGCTGAAAATAGCAGTTGACATTGCACGAGGTCTAAACTACCTCCATTTTGACCGCGCAATCCCACACGGGAACCTAAAGGCAACCAACATCTTACTAGACGGTGCAGATTTAAATGCACGTGTAGCTGATTACTGTCTCCATCGTTTAATGACCCAAGCAGGAACCGTAGAACAAATTCTTGATGCTGGTGTGTTAGGCTATCGTGCACCCGAGTTAGCTGCTTCCAAGCGCCCGGTCCCCTCTTTCAAATCAGACATTTATGCATTTGGAGTGATTTTGTTGGAGCTTTTGACCGGGAAGTGTGCAGGAGATGTGGTGTCAAGTGAAGACGGTGGTGGGGTTGATTTGAACGATTGGGTTCGGTTGAAGGTGGCAGAAGGACGAGGGCCCGATTGTTTTGATGCGGTTTTGATAACGGAAATGGGAACACCAGCGGCAGATAAGGGGATGAAGGACGTTCTTGGGATCGCGTTACGGTGTATTAGGCCGCTTAATGAGCGGCCGGGGATCAAGACAGTTTATGAGGATCTTTCGTCTATATAGGTGGTTAGATTTTGGTTTTTGTTTGACTTAGATTAGGGATTGAACTGGAGAGATCAATGGTTCATTGGTCCCTGTTTTTATGTTTTTTTTGGTAATTTCTGAGCGTATGCTCTTGGTTTTTTTCTAGAAAGAAAAGGTTTGAAGAATTTTGTTTGAATTTTATGGCATGTTTGGAGGGAATTTGAAATTGTGGATGGGCTTGTTTTTGTTTTGTGCATTTGGGAATTTGAAATTTTGAAAGATTGTTTGTAATCAATAATAGATTTTAATAATTCCAACTACTAGTCATTGGCTGATAACGTTTTCAACTTAAAAAATAGCCTGTGGTGGTCCTATCTTTTCATATATTATAAACCAATAATTTTTTATTAATAGAACCTTAATTTCTTTTTGTCCCATTTTCCCTTTCTGTTAGTAAAAGTTTATTGGTTTACGATATGTGAAAAGGTGGGACCATCACTGTTTATTTTTGAAGTTGTAACTGTTGTTGGCCAACGACTAATAGTTGGAATTATTAAAATTTGTTATTCATTGTATTTATATGATTTTTGATCCAAGTAATTTATTTTAAATAAAAAGTAAAGAAAATCAAATCTCTAATCATTTACCAAATGTTGACTCTTTCACGAGAGGTACAGGGGCGCCCTTCCTCTCATAAAACTCGCTTATTTCTCCCTCATGTCTTCTCGGACTTTCTCTCACATCGGTCTAAAGGCGGGTTATGATTTGGATGTTACAGTACATCTTGCAAAATTAAACATTCTGATTTGGATGTTACAGTACATCTTGCAAAATTAAAGAAATAAATCCATTAAGTTATTCATAAAACATCATTAATATGAATATCTAATGTTCTGTGGATTATTATGCCATTCAAAACATGGATTATTATGCCATAAAAGAAGTTGCAAATTGCAATGTTTTGGTGATTTACCAGTTAATTAATTAACTTATTTTTTATTAACAGTAATGATGATGCTTTTAAAATCGTTTAAATTAACATTGCTAACGTTGATTATATGTAAAGTTTTTATTCAACAAGTTCTATTAAAATAAATATATTATTAAAGTTGATTGTCATCATTTGTATCTACAAAGAATGGTTGGCAAACTCATGTCTTGTGAAAGGTTTTTATATAAAATTTAAGCACTTTTTGAATTATTTTAAAACTCGAATTGAATTTGAATAAACAACGTTATTATATTCTCTAATAGTAGAAGGTTTGAACAATAACTCTATATAATATGATAATTAAAACTATAAAATCTATCTATACTTTCTATAAAAGAAGAAATCCCAATAATATAAGAAAAGCTGATGTGTCAGCAGGAGAGAGTTTCCAACAAGGCTTTTCTTATGTCATCAACGATGAGGTGGCAGCCATAGAGGAGCCATAGTGACATCATAAAACTTAATATTAAAACACTTTAAAATTCAAAACTCTAGCCCACATTCTTCAAACATCTGCCTTCCATCCATATTTCAAACCTCTGCCTTCCATTTATGCTTCAAACATCTGTCCAGATTCAAATTTTAAAATTCTGGCTCCAGATTTAAAATTCAAACCATATAGGTATATAAAACTCTTTTTAATTTCAAATTCTCATAACAAACATAAACTCTAATTCTCTCTCTACGGTTTGAATTTTCCCTCTCTCTCTCTGTTTGTCATCGGAGCTTGAGTTCATTTCACAGCCTACGTTGCTACTCTAGACCCTCATGTACTGTTTATTCATCATGTTTAACACCGATTTAAATATTATGCGGACCAACGATAGTTTAAAAATAGATATTTTTTTTGATTTTTTCTTTTTATCACAAACTGAAGGTTTGTATGCTAAATATTCTTCAGCTAGATCTTGCTGGATTTGTTATATGGTGTGGAAGTCTTGAGTTCGTTGGCCGAACTTCGTGTAACATTCCTATTTTTATATAAGAATTATAGGTTTGGTTAAATTTATTAACCACTAGTAACTAGTTTATTTTTACTATAAATATTCAACCCAAATAGTTTTAAACACTATTTTATATAGTTGGTTAAAATATTATATTAATTGGCCTGTATATTGGTGACCTTTCTAATAAAATAAAAGTATATAAAAACTTTTATTATTAGACGGGTAGATTACGGGAAAGTTAAATGTTAGAAATATGAAGTACCTAGACGGGCCCAGGAACCGTTTAAATATTAAACTATAAAAATACATGATATTTGAATCTACTCTATTTTTAATGAAACTTGGTTCAAAATATAGATATAAATATTATCGTTCGAATGACATATTTATTGTTTTATAAAACATCATATTTTAAAAGTTATAAGCGCCAAATAAATAAAGCAGGTGAATTAATTATAAAAATAAAATAATAATTTTAACATTTTAGAATATTAAATTGTGAATCTTGTACTGTCATCGAAAATAATAAAATAAATAAAATACTAAAATGATAATTAACATATCAATCGATTTATATGTGGCTTTTAGAAAAAGAAAAACAAAAAGCTAAGACAGTCAAAAGTCTAAAAAGTCATGCATGAAAGTATAACATGCATGAATATATATACGTGGCTAATTTTTGGAAGATAAGAACATGAGGTGTCATGCATGAAAACTATGTGGAAGATAAAGGAATAAAAGGAATTTAATATACATGGCTGAAATAATGAAAGATCAGACTAACATATTCCATATAAATAGGCGATGCATTCAACTATTCTAAATAGGTGGCGGGCCGGCTAACGAACTAGCTTTTTGTTCGTGGCATTCAACTATTAACCGTCGACTCAGCTAACCTACAAACACACGTGGCAACCATATGACCCTTCGCGTCCCTTACGGACCGTAAGGGATGAGGCTTACGGTCCGTAAGCTGGGGTAAATTTCAGTATAAATAGAGAATGTTGGGACTTGATTTCTGGCACTGGAGCGACGATAAAATTCATTCTACACTTCGAGATATTGTCCGTTTACTACCAAACACACACACAGCACGAAACGCTGCTACGATACAAGGTATTAACTCGATCGCTGATACGATTCAATGTCCGATCGATTGAAACTATCCGACCGGATGTTTAAGTGCTATCCTTTGTCATTAGTCGTGATTCCGACAGGATGTTTGAGTACCACCCGAATTCAGGGAATACTCTGTCATTCGTTGTGAATCCGAGGGATGTTTAAGTGATTACACTTTGTCATTCGTTGTGAGGGTTTTAATCTCATGAGTTATCGTAAATGCTGTATTAGTTATTTACCTAGTTCGTGTGCACTAGGTTACAAGATTAATCAATAGGCTAAGCTCTGCTTGTATAAATCTGTAATATCAAGGCTAATTAGTAGGCTAAACTTTGCCGTATGAATCTGCATGCTTATAATGTGAGTCATTCTCTTTTTATCAAATTTGTTTACAAAATCATGTTTATTTTTAAAGTTATAATTACAGGGATTAAGTCTATGTAATCTCCATATTACAGCCGGTATGTGGGGTTTTGTATACATTACTTGATAATCTTCACCATTGGACAACGAGTTAGCCAATGGGTGATATGACCATAGTCACAGAAACGAGTCGAGTGACAAATACCGAGGGTAGTTGGTTGATATAAAAACATTGTAATCTCCCTTAATACTGTAAATTATAACAAACAGGTCGTTTTTAGTAAAAAGAATGATTCACTCAGTATTTTCCGCTGACAAAACCTTTTTCAAACATATTTCAGGTAATTACAGTAGATTGGAGTAAGAGATGGATACGGCACTGAAAGGCTTCAAGAAGTGACTTATTTTATTAATTAAATCAAATTAAGAAATATTGTTTTATGTAACCAAATTTATCTTTATTAAAGCTACCATTGTAAAACATGGGTTTATCCCATCTATTTAATAAATAAAATCCGGTGTTTTCTAAACTCTGATATTTTTCCTAACTCACGGTCCTGATGAAATTTCCGCTGCAATATTTTTCAAAAATAATCACCGGTACCACTGGGCTGTTCGCGGCTCCCGATTCCGTCCAGGGTGAGTCGGGGGTCGTGACACTTCGGAATGTAATCAAGGTTATAAAATGGATTTCAACTTGATTGATGAAGAGGTAATGTATGTTTGTGTTTAAAAATAGATGTATATGTGTGTATTCTTGATTCATCATGTTTTACCATCGATTTGAATATTATGCAGAGCTGAAGGTAGTTTAAAAATAGATATTTTTTGATTTTTTCTTTTTATCACAAACTGAAGGTTTGTATGCTAAATGTTCTTCAGGTAGATCTTGCTGGATTTGTTATTTGGTGTGGAAGTCTTGAGTTCGTTGGCCGAACTTCGAAATGTAATCATAACATCAAATAGATCTCAACTTTCTTGATGAAGAGGTAATGTCTGTTTGTGTTTAAAAATAGATGTATATGTGTTTAAAATAAATCAGGTAATTGTTATTCTTTTGCTAATTGTTAATATACTTTGTAATCAGTTCTTCTTCGTTATTTCTTGAGCTTTGTTACATCTTTTCCAGATTGAAGTTTCTTCAAATCGTTATCTTCTCCAATGCTTCCATCGATTCTTCTCTCGCTAAATCTGGTAACAATCCGTGACCTAATTTCTTTCATGATTCTATGAAATTTGTTTGATATGTTTGTAGCTTTTGATTTTGTCTTTGATTTGTTATTGTTTATTCAGATGCTTGCATTGGTGTACCATGTGATTACGAGTAGATTGATTTTGATATGTTTGTAGTTTTTGTTTTTCACAATCTGTTTTGTTGGTTTATTCACCCATGTTTCATTCATAGATCCCTATAATCCATATTTTTGGTTTCAAATCTGTTTCCTGAGTTATTTACAGTTGTAGCACACCAAATATTTGTTATTTGTATTGAGTTGGTATATTGGGATTAAATACTGAACTGGTGGAATGACAGCAAGTCCAGGTTATGCTTCAAGCTGTCTCGATCTCTTTGGAGGCGGATAGGTGGCTTTGGGAGGTCTGAAAAACAGAATTGATAAATTTAGGGAAAATGGGGTTGAAAGATGATAACCCAACAGTTGAGGATCTCATTATACAGCTTCGATAAATTCAAGGGTATTCTCAAATAATGCTCCCTAGATTTTGAAGACCGACAAATGTCCAAAGAAGCAGCACTGTGGACATTTGTCGGTCTTCAAACATCTAGGAACCATTATTTGAGAATACCATTGAATTTATCGGAGCTGTACAATGAATTGGTTAGTAGGATAACTGTTAGAATCTGTTGAGCAGTGTTCGCTTCAACAGACCTTATGATCTGTTGATCATGGTCTGTTAAAGCACTGCTGTTAAACATTCTTTGTTGAACTGCATCATCTGTTAGTCCATAGCAGAGGTTCTCTTTGGCAGACCTTTGGTTGAACCGTCTCGGTGTTTATCAGCAGATGTTCATCATGATGCGTGTGTAAATATATGTTTGAAATCATCGGTTGAACTGCATCATCTGTTAAGGCACAACAGATGTTAGCAATCTACACTATGGAATGATCAGCAGATGTTATGTTTGGCAGACCTTTGTTTCAACAGCAGATGTTTCAAATGTTTAAAGATTGTATCATCTGTTAAGTAACAGCAGATATTAGCTTTATGATGCTTTTGTATTCATATTCAGCAGCAGAGGTTGTGTTTATTAGCAGAGGTTATTCGCTATAACAGTCTTTGTATTTATCAGCAGAGGTTGTTTGGAACGACAGACTTTGCTTGAACATATTTTCTGTCTCACAGAGCTTTTGGTTTGTCAGACTTTATCTAAATAGAGGTTGAGTGCATAAATTTGTTTGTAGTCAGAGGTTAATTAAAGTGAAGTTACGACAATGATCACCCATAACCAACAACCACAACTATCTGTAGACTTTCTTTAAGATCAGCTTGGCTTTTTCTTTAGAGTAGACAAATTTGCATTTCATATTTCTGTAGATACCATTGGGCTTCGTGAACTACATGGTGAATTGACAAGCCGCGTATCTAAATCCCTTGCCATGCTTCTCCCGTCGAAAGTCAATTACAGTGTCAACTCCATTCAGATTTTCAACTGTTATCTTCAATGTTCTATGAATCCTTGATAAAGACGCTACTTTCACATTCAGACGCTTAAAAATAAATAAAAAATACCAATAATTAATAAGAAATAAATAATGTATTTAAGGAAAGTAACAAAAAAAAAAAAAAAACAGCTTAATTGTAACAAACATTTAACATCCAAAGAATGAGGAATAATATATTAACAGAATAAACTTACAAAATGTTTGCTGCAGTACCATACGAATTGTAAGGGGTATACATCAGGATCAGCTTCATAATCTGAGACAGCGGCATCAAAATCTGCGTCGTCGATATCATCGGATGATTCGTTCGATACAACATAATCACTATCAGAATCAGTGTCATTGGATTCTTCAACATCCGACTGGTGATCCGGATCCTCGGTAATTGGAGCAACTTCTAAATTGGGTGAGGAAGTATCGTCTATCGGACTGTCATTGGATTTGGGTGCAACAATCTCACATCCATTCAAATCAAAGGCAGTAAGCAGAAAGATGTAATCCGCTACGTATCTTAAAACAAGTACAATTCCTGTTTGCATACCCATGTAGTGTACAACCTTTTCCCATCCATCGGTTATAAAGTAACAATTCCGAAGAGGATCACGTTGAAGTACTACATCAAAAGAGTCCCACTGATTCACATAGATCTTAAATGTCTCTTTAAGTTTACCAACTCCAATACTGATGTTAACTAACTCCTTGAGTATTAGCTGAACAAAAAGATATAAAATTATGAAATCAACAAAGGTACAGTAAAATTAACAACTATATCACTAATTACTATAGTAACATTTAAGTATTGGATTAAAATACCAAAACTTACCAACACGTCCTTACAAACATCAGTAAAACTATGGAAGAATGAATCCATACATCCAAAGTTCCTCTCAAACGATATTGATGTGAACATAGAAATCATTGGGAGTTTTGTTGGATAATAATGAACTTTTTTCAAAAGGTGTCAGCAGATATGTATATGGTGCAGGTTTTTAAATACCAACAGACATCCTTCTTTCAATGAAAGGTCAGACACAACTGAGGACCATCCTTCTTTTAGAGCAAAACTTCCATTGTGTTTTGAGAATCGGTAATCCCATCTCATACCGTTTACACAATCTATAACGCCAACGTTACCAGGAACTTCTTTGAGTAAATGATTGTTTGCAAAGTTTTGTGGTATTATTTGTTGAGTTCAAGTATTTAAGTATTGGCAAGTGTTATATGTGAATTAATTGTTAACAATAAAACTGTAGAAAATGGTTTTAATGTAATAATCTTACCAAGATTTTGGAATTAAGAGAGTCCAAATATTCATAAAAAGACATCTTCCAAGATATGATGTTTCTGGTTAAAAATCAAAGAAAAAACGAGACAATGTATTTTATCAGATACTTCATTATTTATAAAGACTGTGATAACAAATATGAACCAACAATGTTTAACATATCTATGTCATTCAGATAACGCATTTAATATTTATCGATTTATCTAGAGTATATCAATAAATAAAGATTCCTCTAAAAACTGTAGAATCGAGTACCACTATCAATAATTTTTTTTTTCTGAAAGTCCATAAATAAAAGATTTGTCATTTAATCATATTCTTTAATATCAAGTAAGATAAACAACAAAATATACCTTATCGATTGCTTTCAAGAATCCAAATGTAACAACATATCAAAGAAAACTTCAAATCGGAAACATTATAAAAATTAAAAAAGCTTGTAAAATTAAATTGATATATCATCTAAAACATGCAATACATTGAGAACAGTCTTCATAACAGTTGTTAATCATGTGCATATGAAACTAATGTATATACAAATTTTAATAAATATTTTTATACCTTGATCGAAGTTGTTGATGATGTCAAAAGTAAGAAGTATTCAAGTGGAGTGATTCAATATTGAAATGGACATCGGTGATTAAAACTTGAAGCACTTTTTATGAGATCAGACAAACAATTTTGTAAAGGGGATTTGGAGAGTCATTAAAAAGGTAAAGTATGTTTCTATCTGCCTCTATGTAAAAAGGTAAACCGCCATTGGAATAATAAATTACAATTTACCGCCATTGAGATAAGGAAGTTACATTTTACCCCTTAATAATACAACTGTCATTTTCAAATAATTCAAATCATTTTCAAATAATTCAAACCATTTTCAAAATACTTTGAAAGTCTTTTTTTTGAGTGCTCAACACTCTTCTTCATTCAGTTATTTGAAATTATGGATACAGATAACAGAATTTCAAGTAAGTATGAACTGTTCTTTCAACCAAGTCAAAGTCAAGTCTGTGCTGAAGCAAGGAAAAAAAAGGAAGCGTGTTCTGCAACAAAAGCGAAACAACAGTGGTTTTCATCGTACATCAACATCCGATTCTTTTAAAAGGATTCCATTATTAAACACTCCAAGTGGTATGTCTTATAGGTTTGCAAACAAAATTTTACAAGAAATACATATTTATATGTTATGTTTTGGGAATCCTTACACATGTTTCGTATTTTACAAGTTTTAACAACCAATGTTAAAAGAAGGAACGTGTATCATTTTCTTGCTTATGCTACTCCAAATATTAGTAGTAATTTGTTTCACCCATCTACAGAAGTAAAAGGTATACTTACTGCAGATATTTTTTGGTAATTTCAAAAAAGTTTCACAATACGTTTAAAGTTCTTTTCTTGTGTCGTCAACAATCTTCTTCATTCAAGTATTTTAAATTATGGATACAGATAACACAATTTCAAGTAAATATGAAGTGCTCCTTCAAGCAAGTCAACGTCAAAGCTGTGCTGAAGAAACAGAAAAAAGGAAGTATGTTCTTCAACAAAAGACAAACAACACAGGTTGTCATCCTACATCAACATCTGATTCTGTTGAAAGGATTCCATTTTTAAATACTTCAAGTGGTATGTGTTATAGTTTTGCAAACAAAATTTAAAAGAAATATGTATATATATTTTATGTTTTTGTAATCCTTATATATGTTCTATTTTACAAGTTTCAACCACCAATGTTGAAAGTGTCACACCCTGACTTTTGCAGAAGCGTGATTATGGTGTGACTTTCTTAATATCATTGCATTCAATCATAACATCAACTATATGATAAAACCATAGATCTGTCATCCATTAAATGAGTTTAAAACATAACAACATCGTTTAAAACGTAGACTTCAAATTCAAGTTTTACAAACCTTACAAATTGTTTATGAGTTCACTAAGGACTCGTCAAAAGATATTAGATGTAGCTAAGGTTTGGGAGACATGTCTCGTCCAGGAGTAAGACACACTGACCAAACCCAAAGACCATGGATGACAACTTTATTTCTATCGCAGCATAAAACTTCCAACGCCCGCCAGATCCACTTACTAATTCCCTGAAATACATGTAGTTTGAAAACATCAACAAAAGTTGAGCGAGTTCATGTGTTTAGTATGTGTGCACGAATCATCCTTGAAAACATTTGTAAGTATGTATGTATGTATGCGTAAACTGGTATGAAGCAATAAGGAAAAACAGATCAATTAATATGTAGCTAATAATACATTAATGTAAGTGACATGGCATAGGAAGCACTCAAACCTGTATGCGTATTTCGTACCGGCCCTTCCTGCGGAACGACATAGTCACCACATGCGGCCAACTCGCAGGCCCATGGGTGGGGCTCGCAACACCCAATAGATCTATCACTCATGCCCCTCGGTCCTTATACAAGGATTAATGGTCTTAAGCTAATGGCCTACCCATTCACGTGATCTAGCAGTACATTCCTTAGCTAATCATACAATTTGTAATTGTTTGTAATCAGTATGTAAAATGTATTTCACCCCCAAAGTTATAAAACTGAAAACAGTAAGAGAAAAGGGGGACATGAACTCACAGTTTTGCGTCTTCACAATTGTAACCCAAATCCTTTCAGCAAACACGACTACCTACAATGTACTGATGTCTATTAGACGGACGGGTCGTGCCTTGTCTCTGTATTAATTAGTGCCTTTGAGTTACGTTTTAAAGTGTCTTCGTTATTATTCCAAGCATATAATTGTTTGTTAAAATAATTAATATTTTAACTTAAATTATATTTTGATTTTGGAATAATCGTTAAACAATATTTTGTAACAATACTTCTCAAGTATTCATATTCGTATTTCCTTCCCAAGGATGGGGTATCTCATACATGTTTATCCGTATTCTTGTATTTGTATATCTTGCCATGTATTGGCGTCGTATTCCGGTGGGTACGTATTTTCTTAATAAATATCCCATGTATATTTCCAAAACAATATATTTTCAAGTCTCACTTAGAAAATATATATAAACTTATTTCATCCTAAATGTATTTCAAGTTTATCCAAGAAAACGTATATTTTCCCAAAAATCATACATCTTCTAAAAACTCTAGGAAAATATATTTTTACTTCTCAAAAATAATATATTTTCTCTTTGTTGGAAATATGATATAATTTAGTAATATTTACAAAAATCATATTTTCACTCCTTTTGTACCTAAAATAATATTTACCAAAAATAGATTTATAACGGTATTCTCTGGAATATTTCGTAAGTTACGTTCTTGCGTTTGGTTTCACGATATTTAGTGTGTAAATTATATATTCATCCCATGTGATTTTTGGTTTTATTTTGGATTGTCAATTCTTGGTATTTGTTAAGTTATATTATTTTACCCTAAAATAATATGACTATTTCACAAAGTATACAAATATTCACACAAGTGTCCTTAATATATATACATATATATTTGTCTATTTTTATTTACAAAAACCAACCTCCGATACTTGTATATTTTTGTAACAAAATCTATGGCAAAGTTTATATTGAAAACCATAGCTTAAAACTCACTTGTAAACACTTGTTTAGAAAATATTTTTCTACGTGTTTGTATTTTTAGAAAATTTTGCCATAGTTTCCCCTAAAAATGGAGGTGTCCATGCTATTTAAGCATATCATTTTCTTTTCAAAAAAAAAAAATCATCATAAACAATCAACAATCAAACCCTAAACAACTTACACTTACCAAGTGCAAGAACAATGTTATTTGCACTACAACATGAACTTGAACTTTTATTAAAAACTTGTAGGAACTTGGTGGTGTTTAGTGGGTTTAGTTACCTTTTAAAGTGTGTCTACTTCTTTAGAAATCCCATTCTTGGAAGATTTAGGTGTTTACAACTTGTAAATACATTTTACAAAAAGGTTTCTTTATGAAATCTTCTTGCTACACTTGTTTATCCATTAAAAATAGTGTTTGTTTATGTAAGAACCAAGATCTACTAAAACTCATATTTCAAGCTTGGTTCTTTTGGAAAACCATTCATAAATTTTTGATCTATATGATTATTAACCCACTTTGATTATTATTTTTCAAGAAAACAATATATTCTTTCAAGTTCATATCTTTCATGAGGATGATTTATGAATCTCTAACATTTTCATCCTCTCATCTTGCTAGATTATGTTTTAATCATGATCTAGCAAGATCATATAATAATTTACATCATTTACACAAACCAACAATCATCAAGCATCATAACATCACTAAACAACATGATTTCTTTAAGATTTCTTATAGTTTTATGCTTATGTTCATGTTTCATCTTCAAGTTTCTTAGTGTTCTTCATGATATTCATCTTGTATCATCTATTAACCACTTGAAATAGATGTAAAATGAAGAGTAGAAGATCTTACTACTAGCTCAAGGCTAGGGATGATTCAAGTGAAGTAAGGAGGTGGTTAATAGCACTTGCAAGAGGTCCTTCAACTTCCGATGCTTCCACACTTCCTAACTTAGCTCCTTGCACCTCTAGATCACCTTGGAATGCATGGAAAGTGGTTGAAAAATGAAGTTGATGGTGAGGGATGTTGGGCCGTAAGCTTTAGAGGGAGGAAGAGGGAGTTTTTGTGTTGTGAAGATAATGAAGAAATCATGGTCTCTTATATCCATGTTAGGAGTTTAACCAAAGGATAATGTGTTACCAAAGTACATAACATATCTTATACTAAATCAAGTAATATCAAAGTGAATCAAGATGAATCAAATGAAATCTAGGGTGGGTCCACCCATCCAAACCGTCTCCAATGGGGGGGGGGGGGTACTAGTTGAGTTGTAATGGTAGGTTAAGAGAACTAGTTAGATTTCATGTGTGATATTTAGTGTTTATGCATACCATGTGTTATATAGTGTGTTAGGGTGTTCAGGGCTCATAACTAGCTCAGAAATATTAAAGCAATGCTTCTAGTATAATTTTGGTGTTTCGGGTAATGTCCGGTTGTTTGGTTAGATACCGGTTCGTTAAAGTGTCAAACTATTCCGTTTAGTGATCTTTATGTACCCTTTTGTGACGCTTTTAATCCCTGACACTTAGGAAAGCATTCAGGACCATTTAGTTATATTTTTGCATGACACTAGGTTATTAATATGCTGATTTTTGTTGAATTGTGCTTTGGGTGAGTTTTAGGCACTTTCCGGCACTTTAACTATCACCTAGTAAAGCAGTTTTGTGGTCCTTACTTCCCTATACACCATACTAGTGTAGTACCTAGTCTCTGGCTCACACTGGGTCTCAAAACAACGTCTGTCTATGTGCTGAACCCCGTCAGCATATTCCTGATTTATCCGTTAACTGTGCTAACTGTGCTTTGTGCATCATGTATGTCAATATGGGTTGCATGTAATGATGTTGTGTCATTATGAAATATGTGATGCACATGTAAGTATGATGCAGTAATTAGAAAGCAATTCAAGTCATGAAATGTAAATCAGTACAATCATTAAGCACTAACCATCATTTAATAATGGTACGGATGCATGCAAATTTGACAGTTGTCACATTCTCCCCCTGTTAAGAAAATTTCGTCCTCGAAATTTATACTACCTTAACTCCTTAGGGTTACGTTATGCGTGTATGTATATGAATAATACTGAGGTAGATAACCACAAAACCGAATGAAATCTTATTCACATCAGGTGAATCCAGGGGCCTATTACAATAATTGGAACCCAGCAGTTAAAAAGTATGTGTTCTAACATTTGATGTCAAAGGACACACGATGTATAGATGTATAATATAGTGTAACTCAGTTAACAGGGGTGTAACAATGGAGTTTTGACCAATGGATTCTCAAACAATCGGTCACAATATGCCAACGAGTTTTCACAAACCATAGCATCCGCTATATGAACTTAAAATCAACAACTCGAATGTGATAGTAACAAGAAAATGACCTGTCAACTTTTGAACAAATACATGGATAAAATAGTGTGTTTGACATTCTTGAATTGCGAAAATACACCGAATGGAACACAAGCTAATTTGGTGTATTATTGTCTTAGTTCGTAGTTGCATTCGGAATGTTTAAATGACAAGTCAAACAAAAGTATGTGTAGTTGTTTTGTGTGAAACGATTGACCACAATTAGCACAAGCTACAAGTTCGTATCGACACCACGAGGTGTCGGAATGACATATTTCAATAATAGTGGCAACTGAACAAGTTCACCGTATTTGAAACCAAATGAAAGTATACTGAAACAATCTGAAGATTTGATTTACACGATGTCATAGAGTTTTCAATTGAATACGAAACATCAAAGAGCCACTGTTTCCGATCGAAGATGAAAAAGTATTAAGTACCGCAAGGCATTTGATCGACAATGAAAGAATTGTTAGGAGGTACACCGTGATATGAAATGAATCTATGTACCATTGCCTTAACACACAACTGTGTTGAGACCGCTTTAATCGTGATAAACAAGACGGATTTTAGAGCAAGCAAATGAATAAACAATTAAATCCGTGTATGAAGTGAGTATCCAAATCAGCGCAAGCTTCAATTTTGTGAAAGTATCACCGTAAGGTATTAAAACCAACAAGTGATTTAGTGGAGTCGTAGACCAACCAAGTCTACTATGACTCGAAACGAAGGACTCGTTGCAAAAATATTTGAATATGATGCTCTCAATACATCATATGGCGTCTTAAATTGAATATGCGAAATGGATAAGTTCAAGCAATTGAACTTGGTTTCAGCGTAACCCGACAATAAACGTATGTATCAGCAAGAGAATCTCAGCATGGTTACGAAGATGAACTATGAAGTAACTTGAAAGAAAAGAAGTTTCGAGAAAGTGTGTTGACTTGATAATAAAAGAGCCAACAATTACAATAATGTAGGTCATTCGAATCACAAATCAGTAATTAGGTTTAGCAAATTAATATTTGAATTTCAATGAAGCGTTTGTTCGAAACGAAACCACACACGTAGCAAATGGTGCATGTGTGACATATAAGTTTCCGAGTACTAAAACAATGAGTATTTGCTAAAATGAAGAAGTGATCAAGTATCGAAGCAAATGTGTGTTCGCTCTCAGCGAAGAAAATTGGCGCGATGCAACTACCATTAAAAGGGAGTAGAGATGCAAGCATTTCCTTGCTAGAAACAAAAGCGGAAATTCCAACAAAAGAAATTTGAGTACTTTCTGTTTGGTTAACTGAAGTAGCATATTTATCAGAATAATTGGGTTTGCTTGAGTTAACAGGTGTGGTTCCTAAGTGACAACCTCTACGAGTTTTGGCCTGGGTTCCCAAAGGATTAAGCACAAGTTTTTAGAGTTTCGTATTCTGTGCGAAACTATTTTGTGCATTGCGTAGGAAACACAATTTTTTTTTTTGTATATGCCCATAATAAGTCATCGTCCCACAATTTCCCGGTATGCTTCCTTTCTGAATTCATAGGTAAAGACCCTAACTCACCGATCAATCTTAAAATAGTAGTTGGGTCCTTATAGTTAGTTAAATAAATAATTCGTTAATCCTTAGCAAGAGTTACCAACTCTTGTTGGTTAGCTCGTTCGGCTCCTGGTAGTTTGATGTTCGTACAAAAGCTATCGTCCTTCTTCTTGACGAGCAAAGCTGGGGTTACCCAAAGCGGGAAACTTGGTTTGTTATCTTCCTTCTCTATCAACTACTGAAGCTACACTGTCAATCCTTGCATCTCCGAAGGTGTAGTCGCTAAGGTGCATTATCAGCAGGCGCGGTGCCCGAAATCAAATCGATGCAAAATTCGACTTGTCGTTGAGGAAATAATTCTGGCAAGTCTTCGAGGAAGACTTCAGGTTATTCCCTTATCACAGGGATATCTTCAAGTTTTGGTTCTTCGGTTCCCTTGTCCACGACATGAGCCCAGAAAAACAACACATCCCTTACGCAACAACTTTCGTGCCTTCAAGCCATTTGGAAGCTGTAGGGGCGTAGTCTGCTTACCTCCATGAATCATGATGGTTTCTCCATTTGCCATCGGGGTGCGGGTAATAATCTCCGCTCGGTTTCTCGACAACCAATCCATCCCAATTACCATGTCGAAGCTTCCCTTAAGCTAGTTCTATCGAGTACTGGATATCCATCTTACTTACTACCAAAACAAGTATATCCAGGAGCTAAAATTTGATAACAATGTCAAATAGCACAGACACTTAACATTGACTATTATAAGACGTACCGATGGCCATGTTTGGATCCTGACGTGCTTCCCTAGCTCCGGTGTTAGACATTTTTTCCACGATCTTGTTTAATCTCTCTTGGGCAATCTTTCCTAAAGTGCCCCATGTCACCACAGTTATAACACCCTTGACCTCTCTTTCCACATCTCGTCTCATGCCAACACGTCTCCTTGCAGTGCCCCACTTTGCCACAGTTGTCACACTTTCCATTTTTACATCGCCCGGTATGATGTCGTCGACACTTGTCGCATTTAGGTAGTTTACCCATGTACTATTTTCCCTTTTTGGCCTTGTTGTTATTCGTCTGAGTACCCTGCTTGAAGTTTCCGAACTTTCTCTTGTTATCTCCAGATGACTCCACATGAGTCTCCTTTCTCTCCTCGGAGGTTGAAAATCTTCCTAGTCTAATTGCTTCTTCAGTGAGCGCCACACTCAAGTCGATAGCTGCGTTAATTGTTGGAGGTTTAGATGTTGTCACCAGGCTTAGAATCTGAGGTGCCAGTCCCCCGATGAAACGTTCGATCTTCTTAAACTCTGGATCTACCATGTAGGGGACAACACGCGACAGAACATGGAATTTCTCCACGTACTCAGCTATTTTTGGACCTTCCATCTTCAAGTTCCAGAACTCAGTTTCCAACTTCTGGATTTCTGTTCTCGAACAGTACTTCTTATGCATTAGTTCTTTCAGTTCGCCCCATGTCAAAGCATATGCAGCATCTCGCTCAACGTCTGAACCTGGAGGTTCCACCATGACAGAGCCCCATCTTGAAGCAGTCTAGAAATGTACGCGACCTGATGCTCTGGGGCACATTTGCTCAACCGCAAAACAGAATCCGTCTTCTCAACCCAGCGCACGAAGGCTAAGGCACCCCCAGTGCCGTCGAACTCCAGGGGCTTGCAGCCCAAGAACTGCTTGTAGGTGCAGCCTGTGATATAAGCAACATCATTCACGAGAGGCATTAGCAAAGCACACTTGGAAATGTCCAAACGTTCTTGTAATGTGTCTTAAGTGACTAAACATTACCGTTGGGTGGGTTATTTCCTGTGGTACCTCCGCTGCACTCGGAGCGAAGGGCCTCGTGCTGTGCGATGGCCTGTGAGATGTGCTCTTGTATTTCCGCCTCTGTCGTCAGAAAAGGGGTGTTGGTATCGGTGTTCCCTTGAATCGACATCTTCCTAGAAGAAGATCAGTTAGGTCGGGTTTTTATTAAGGACACGAGCACACAAGCCTCTACTTAACGAATAAGACCTCAGAGGTGTATGTATATAAGTAATCATATAACGGCACCATTATAGCACAACTTGTAGATGGAAACATATATAACGAGGACACAACAAGCAAGCATGTAGCATCACAATTATAGCGCACGCATTCAGATTAACAACGGGCTTAGTGAGGGCATGGCGACTGAGTTTTCATTAGTCGTTGACCACAAGGTATTGTTACATGTTTGGTGGGTAATATGAGGATTGGGCTTTCATTATTTTCTGACCACAATCACATTGTCTACAAAGCGTATCACATCTAAAGGGACACAGGGTCACCCTACCCTTGCCCAATAAGTCTATCAGTGTGTCAGAGTCACGTGGTCAAAAGTAGTCTTCTAAAAGTCTCCACAATCTCGACTCATTAGTAGTGTCTTTTCCCAAAAGTAATGCAATCCGTATAAAACCAAAAGCCAACCATACCGGTGTCCGAGGTGGAGGAGTGAAGAAAAGCAAACTGCTAACATGTGCGACTTTCTCCTCGAGCTTGAATATACAGCGGGGTAAGTATCTGATCTGCTGCTTGATAGCATAAAAACCCAAGAAGGTGTAATAGCAGCAGGTGAGAGTGCAAAAGGAGACAGTGATGAGTGTGGAGGATCAAAGTATACTGGCATTGATATG
>JARYGA010040855.1:0-25936 GCA_030545235.1 Helianthus tuberosus
TCATTCTGTGTCTTTACATCATGTATGTCTGAGTACTGAACTCCCGTCAGTACTTCTAGTTTGTCTGATAACCATGCTAACTTTGTTCTGTGCACTGGGTGAACCATATTGTGTTGCATGTAATAATGGTAAACATTCTTGCAACATAAAATGCATTTGTATGTATATGACAGTAATCATTCACGTCAGTAATTTCATCAGGCACAGTCATTAAGATACAAATTACTGTTTAACATTGTACGGATACATGGAAAAGTGACAGTTGTCACATTCTCCCCCCGTTAAGAAAATTTTGTCCCGAAATTTAAGCTGTGTTATCAATCGCAGGGGAGTTGTGAAACAAATGCGGATACTTTGATTTCATTTGATCTTCATGCTCCCACGTAAACTCTGGGCCGTAACGTGAATTCCAACAAACCTTGAAAAGCTTAATACGACTTCTCCGAGTCTTGTGGACTTTCCAGTCCGTAACTTCAATGGGTTCCTCAGTAAATTGGAGATTATCATCGATATGCACCTCATCCGCAGGGATGATGATTGTTTCCTGGGTTGGGCTCTTCTTAAGGTTTGACACATGGAACGTGTCATGTACACCGTTCAGTTCTTCTGGTAATTCTAGTTTGTATGCTACGGTGCCAACCCTTTCCAAAATCTTGAATGGCCCAATGTATCGTGGATTCAACTTCCCACGTTTTCCGAATCGTGCTACACCTTTCCAAGGTGAGACCTTCAACAAAACCCTGTCTCCTACCTCGAATTCTAGTGGTTTCCGTTTTCGATCGGTGTAGCTCTTTTGTCGATCACGAACCGCTTTGATGCGCTCTCGGATATGCATGATTTTGTCGGTCGTTTCTTGAACAAGTTCGGGACCAACCAACTGTCTATCTCCAGCATCTGCCCAACATAACGGTGAGCGGCATTTACAGCCATATAGAGCTTCGAATGGTGCGGCTTGAATGCTTGTATGGTAGCTGTTATTATAGGAAAACTCAACTAGGGGTAGATGAGTATCCCAACTGCCACCTAAATCCATAACACATGCGCGGAGCATATCTTCCAGTGTTTGTATGGTCCGTTCACTCTGATCGTCTGTTTGTGGGTGGAAGGCCGTGCTTAGATCTAGTTGAGATCCAAAGGCCTCTTGAAAGGATTGCCAGATCCTTGATACAAATCGTCCATCTTTGTCTGATATTATCGAGATAGGCACTCCATGACGTGCCACTATCTCCTTAAGGTACAACTCTGCCAACTTTCCAGTGCTATCTTTCTCTCGAATTGGTAGGAAGTGTGCAGACTTTGTTAATCGATCCACTATTACCCATATCATATCGTGCCCTCTAGGAGTCCTGGGTAATTTTGTTAAGAAGTCCATCGAAATTTGCTCCCACTTCCACATGGATATTTTAGGTTGTTGCAATAGACTGGAAGGTTTCTGATACTCGGCCTTAACCTTAGCATAGGTTAGGCATTTTCCAACATAAACGGTTACGTCGCTCTTGAGTCTTGGCCACCAGTAATATTCTTTCAGGTCTTGGTACATTTTATCCGATCCTGGGTGGATCGAGTATCTCGACTTGTGAGCTTCGTCAAAGATAACCTCTCGAATACCACCATAGAGCGGAACCCAAATACGTCCCATGAAGTATAAGGTTCCTTCCTCATTTGGCACCAACTTATTCTCCATTCCTCGTAGATATTCAGCCTTAAGGTTCTCCTTCTTAAGGGCTTCTTGTTGTGCGTCATGTATGCGTGAAGTGAGATTCGTCCAAACAGTCATTTCTAAAGCTCGAACCCTTAGGGTCTTAACCCTTTCCTTTCGACTTAATGCATCTGCTACCACGTTTGCCTTTCCAGGATGATACTTTATTTCATAGTGGTAATCATTCAGCAACTCAACACATCATCGCTGACGCAAATTTAACTCCTTTTGATCGAACATATGCTGCAGGCTCTTGTGATCTGTGAAGATAGTACATCGAGTACCATACAAATAATGTCGCCAAATCTTCAAGGCAAATACCACCGCGCCTAGCTCCAGCTCGTGAGTGGTATAACTCTTCTTGTGTACTTTCAAATGTCGTGATGCATAAGCGATGACTTTCTGGCGTTGCATGAGCACGCAACCCAATCCCTGACGCGAAACGGCGCAATATACCACGAAGTCTTTGTCACACCCCTAAAATCCACATGCGGAGTATCACCGCTTGGAGGCGTGACTGACCAGGATCAAACCACTAATCATATTGAACAAGTAAATATTTAATGTAAAAGTCCAACCGACACGATTAATATCCAAAACAAACATAGTTAAGTTATGAGCGGAAGCATAATGTTCAAAACCAAATCCAAAGTTTAATTATCCAAATGTTTAACATGGCACACAGTTGTCCATGTCCCACAACGACCCTTCCTTGTGCAAGCTCCAGCTAAGTACCTATAGACCTGCAAAGCATGTAGTAACGAGTCAACAACTAGTTGAGTGAGTTCACGTTTGGTTGTCCAGTTTATAGTTATTCCGAAAACACAGTTTGTTCTTTACCAGCTATCCAGCCGTGGGGGTTACCCCATAGTTCGAAAAACGTTTATTAGTTACCCGTTCTTACGTTGGCTATTCCAGCCCGGCTCTATGGCCGTGGGGGCTACCCCATGTTTAATTCACCAGACTCGTTACCATATCGACTACTAACGTTCGTCATGTTTAAGTGCCCTAACGTCTGTGTCTATCATCACTGACGTGCCATAGTCCATTAGTCCACGCCCGTCCTCTGCGGCACGGTGTGAGGTTTGTTAAACCTAATAGCGCTATTTAACTAATGACCCGTTCGCCATTGGCCTCGGCGATTAAGTCGATATAAAAATGGAGGGACTTCGTTGATAGAGTTCTAGTCTAGTATAGTTTAATACGTCTCAACCGGACGAGGAATCTATGTTCCTGGTTACGTCTCAACAGGATGAGGAATCCCTATTCCTTAACCCATTCCCAACCCCTGGGAACCCCATGCTTTGTAACGGAGTGTGAACTCACCTTGGTTTGCTCGGCAGATTACACAGAAAGGTCACGTCTAAAAGCTAGTGATCAACCACGTCCTAACATGATTATCATGCCAGTCAGGTTTTGGTTTCAAATAACGCACATAAGTCTCACATAAGCTAGCATGTGATTAATACATATAAATCATGGCGAGCACTTGTAGCACATTAACAGTTAACTTCATATCACACTAAACACTTGAACGATTTAATAGATTGGGGCTCGCACAAGTCAATAAGCCTTGTGCGATCCAGTCGTTTAAGCCCATACATACCCGGCCCAACATATATAACCTACGGCCCAAAATAACAAAACGGTCCAACAAACAGCATATCAGTCCTAACATGTATCGGCCCAACTAAACAATACAAGTCTTGTGCGGTCTGAGGGAAATGTGCGACTGGATTTGGGCTTTGAGGCCCAACAGTTAAACTATGATTCAACATGTACGATCCAGTAGCTCTTGTGCGACTGAGGACCCCCTTGTACGATTAACAAGGCTTGTGCGAATGGACCCCCTTATACGACTAGGGGTCTTGTGCGATCGGCTTATTTGAGTAATCAGTTAAGATCTCCTAATTTTATGCATATCAGTTACATTCCTAATTTATGGCAACAGTTATTCAATTTCCATGTTTATAAATTATCAATTAACAACTTCCAACTAAGACATATATCGATCAACCAAGACTTTTTATCACAAACTTCTTATGAACCCTATCTTGTGTTCATCAACATATCAAGATCATCATCATCATTAAATAACTCAACAATGGCCGACAATCTACAACACCTCTTGATACTATTGGACCGATTTTTATATAGTAATTATGTAATTGGATAAATGTTTACTATCATGTGATAATCTTATTCTGACGATCACATTTACTTGGCACATGCTTTGCTTTTGTCAATACTAAAATTCGCACATGACCATCATCGCATTAAACAACAATAGCCGACAACTTATAAAATATTATCATATGTTCCTATCTCATAAATATCCAACCGATTTCATACATGAAATTCAGCATTATCATGTATTAATTAATCATGCACCAAGGTCCATTCAATTACAACCACAAACATACTGACAATCCATGTGCAACCGATTGTGTTTATGTTTTCTATAAGTTTGGCTGCACATGTCTACAACAAGATAGTCAAAGAAGTTTAACTAAAGTAGCCGACCACCAAGCTCCTAGTCTTATTTCTATTGGACCAAACAAGAGAACCATTACCCATCAATTAGCATGTCATGTTATATCATCATACACGTAATATCATGGCAGCCGATTACATACATTCATACTCAATCATATATTATTCGAACAATCATATCATAACAAATCATCATCCATCATGTCGAATATATATATCACACATCATGGAACCATCAAACAATAGATGACATACTAACCGAATAAAGAAGGAACAAGAATTGATCCGAGAACTATCAACTTCGATGAGGAAGATGTTTGGCTGCCTTCGGTTCGTGAGAGAGAGAGAAAAGAGCTAGGGTTTGTGTGTGTGGGTGTTTAGTAACAAATGAGGAGTTTTACCCTAACCCCTTAGTGTTATGCGACAAAGGGAAGAGTGGGCCGAACCCTCAATGGGCTGCCCATTGATCCGAATACAAAGTGTAGCCCAAAAAGACTTGTGCGAGTGGGTTGTGTTGTGCGATCGGATTAATACTATACAATACACATCATCACGTAATCATAACCACATAACATTTAATCAATCACAAAGTCACACATAATCTCATTAATTCAACATATCAACTATTTACACCAAGTTCAAATACGTTACATCAAGTACGTTGATAAGTTCGGAAAATACGAGTTGTCACAGTCTTCAGTGCCTTCGGGTAAGGATAGTATCAGTGCATCGCATAGCTTGTTCTTGAGTAGTTGAAAGGCTTCTTCCTGCTTCTCTCCCCAATCATACTTCTTGTCTTTCTGAGTAAGGGAAGTTAGCGGTTGACCTATTCTGGAGAAATTCTCGATAAATCTGCGGTAATAGCCCGCTAATCCCAAAAACTGACGAATTTTGGTCGAAGTCTTGGGGGTTTCCCAGTTCTTTATTGCTTCAATCTTCGCTGGATCCACATGAATACCATTTTCGTTCACCACATGACCAAGGAACTGTACCTTGCAAATCCAAAATTTCTTATTTTGAGAACTTTGCGTAGAGCTTCTCTTTCTTCAGTAGTTCCAGAATGGCTCTGAGATGTTGCTCGTGCTCCTCCTTCGTTCGTGAATAAATCAAAATATCGTCGATAAATACAGTCACAAATTTATCGAGATATGGCTTGCATACACGATTCATCAAATCCATAAATACTGCTAGCGCGTTAGTCAATCCGAATGGCATCACAAGGAACTCGTAGTGTCCATAACGAGTCCTGAACGCAGTCTTTTGTATGCTCTCCTCTTGAATCCTTAACTGTTGATAGCCAGACCGAAGGTCAATCTTGGAGTAATAGCTCGATCCTTGCAATTGGTCGAATAAGTCGTCAATCCTCGGCAATGGATACCGATTCTTGATAGTTAACTTGTTCAGCTCCCGATAGTCGATACACATTCGAAAGCTACCATCCTTCTTCTTAACGAACAACACTGGAGCTCCCCAAGGCGAGAAGCTTGGCCTTATAAATCCCTTGTCCAACAACTCCTGGAGTTGCTTCGATAGCTCTTGCATTTCGGATGGCGTAAGTCGATATGGTACCTTGGCTACAGGCGCGGCGCCTGGAACCAAGTCAATGTGGAATTCGACTTGTCTCTGCGGTGGTAATCCTGGCAAGTCTTCGGGGAAGACCTCGGGATAATCCCTCACCACTGGGATGTCCTCAAGCTTTGGCTCTTCGACTTTCTTATCCACCACATGTGCTAGGAAAGCAACGCATCCTTTCCGTAAACATTTATGCGCTTTCATACAGTTGATAATTCGCAATGGCGTATCATGCTTCTCTCCATGAATCACGATCGTCTCCTCATTCACCAACGGAATGCGAATGGTCTTCTCATGGCAAACTATTTCTGCACGGTTGTTCGAAAACCAATCCATCCCGACCACGACATCAAAGCTTCCCAAATCAACAGGTAGAAGATCGATAGAAAATTCGCGCTCTCCAAGCTCCAAAGTACAACCCTTAATCACCTCATTCGCCTCTACTAACTTTCCATTAGCTATTTCTATCGAATATGGGACGTCTAGCTTACTTGTAACTAAACCAAGTATATTCTTAAAGTCTATGAATACGAAGCTAAAATCAGCACTAGTATCAAACAACACAGATGCATAGCGTTGGTTAATAGGGAACGTACCAGTAACCACATTTGGATCCTGGCGTGCTTCCCTGGCTCCAATTTAAACACTCTCCCTGGGGCTTGATTATTTTTAGGGCAATCCTTCTTGAGGTGCCCTAAGTCACCGCAGCCAAAATAGCCTTGGTCACGTCCATTTCCATTACCACCCTGGTTGTTGTTGTTATTTCCTCCACGATTTCCATTACCAGCCTGATTCCCATATCCACCCTGATTTCCGTTTCCTCCGTAATTACTGTTTCCTCCCTGGTTCCGATTACCCGATTGATTTGCATTCCCACCACGATTTCCATTACCACGTCCCGCACCATACCAGCATGCTTCCTTCACATGCCCAATTCTTCCACAGCTGCCACACTTCCTATATCTGCACTGGCCGGTATGATGATACTGACAGATGTTGCACTTGGGCAGGCTGCTCATATACCCTTTTCCTTTGGGTTTAGTGTTGGCTGCGCCCGTCTGGGCCTCAGCTGGCTGATTGGTCTCCCTACGTTTGTTGGTGTTGTTGTTTGCTCGGGTGCTCTTCTTGAAATTTGTGAACTTCCTCTTATTATCACCCGAGGATTCCACATGGGTTTCCTTTTTCTTGGTTTCAGAGATAAAAAACTTCCCCAGACGGATAACTTCTTCTGTAAGTGCCACACTTAGATCAATGGCCTCAGCAATAGTTGGAGGCTTGGAAGCTGTAACCATACTTAAGATCTGAGGTGCCAATCCCCAGATAAACCGGTCGATTCTTTTGAACTCTGGCTCCAAGGTAAGGAACAACCCTTGACAAATCATGGAAGCGCTAGATATACTCGGCTACTTTTGGACCATCCATCTTTAGGTTCCAGAACTCTGTCTCCAGTTTCTGGATTTCAGCTCGTGAGCAGTACTTCTTGCGCAATAACTCCTTAAGCTCATCCCATGTTAATGCGTATGCAGCAGTTTCGCCCAGTATTTGAACTTGGAGGTTCCACCATGAAAGCGCTCCATCAAGAAATAATCCAAAAATATACGTAACCCTCTGTTCAGGAGCACACTTGCTCATTCTCAGCACGGAGTCGGTTTTCTCTACCAAACGAACAAACGCGACAGCACCTCCAGTGCCATCAAAGTCGAGAGGCTTGCAATCCAAGAATTGCTTGTAAGTACAGCCTGCAACACAAGCAACACAATTCACAGTAAGCATTGGTAAAGCATAATTGGAAATATCCAAACGAGTTGTAATGTGTCTTAGGTGACTTAACATTACCGGTTGGGGGGTTATTTCCAGAGGTACCACCGCTATGCTCTGAGCGGATGGCCTCGTGCTGGGCAATAGCTTGTGAGATGCGTTCTTACCGCTCAGCTTCAGTCCTTAGCAGTGTGTTGTTGGTATTGACATTTCGTCGGACGGCATCTTTCTTCTAGTAAGAAGATCGGGTAGGTTAGACCTTATTATTAAATAATTGTCTAGGAGGTGTACATAAATATATATATATAATTATAATATAAATATTTGTCACAATAAGCATTCACACAATAACACAATCATCACATGAACAGATAAGTCAACAATGTATTTAATGAAAACACGACTATTGAGCTTTTCATAAATATTCCACCACAAGATACATTGTTTTTAGATTGTAGCATATCAAAAGAGACACGAGGTCACACTACCCCGGTCAGACAAGTCAGTCATATACAAAAGTAACAATCAAAAAGTGGTCTTCATGTCTTCACAGATCTTGGGCTCAATTGTGGCATTCTCATCAAAAGTAGGGTAGCTGCAGAATACCAAAAATCTAGGATGCTGATGGCGGTCGAGGAGGAGGGAAAAATATAAGGCGGCGAATGTGTGTGAGCTCCCCCTTAAGCTCGTGAACACGGCAGACAAGGTAGCCAATCTGCTGCTCTCTGTAGGGAAACGGGCATCAAAGCCCTGAGTAGAAGTAGACGCAGCTGCTGGAGGAACAAAAGGAAATGTTGGAACAGGTGGAAGGTATGATGGAGTCAACTCAAGCTCAGGAACTCTGCGGCTGAGTATCTCGAACTGTAGCTGCAGGGATAGAAGTAACTCATGATGTGTGTAACTGACGTAGTGTGAGGGGTGATACAGGTCTGAAATGGGCATCGTGTAAGGTGGGAACCATCTAAATGGCTCATCAAGTGGTGATGGTGCAACAGGAGTGGACAATGGAATTGGTGGGAACTCAGCTGATGCAAAAGGGTCGAAGCTCGGTGGCTGACCAGAAGTGCCTTCCCCTGGATAGGGAGCTGGAATCTCCTGTTGAAAAACAATGGGGAGGTCAGTGCGATGTTCGTCTGAAATGAAATTAGGGGGAACAACATCAGCAGGTGGAGACTGTGTCACAACTGGAGCAATGGGTTGGAGATCAAGGGGTGCAGAAATAGGCTCAGGAACAAGTGGTGCAATAAAAGGTAAGCCAAAAGGAACTGGATCTGGATCATGGACATGATCAGGGACATGAGGGGGTGTGGGGGCTCGGATAGGAGATGATGGAGCGGCAGACATCGCATCATTGTCATCAGTAGCATAAAGTCGAAGTCCCGTAGCCTGCAGGGCCGAAGAGGTCACAAACTCAAAGGAGTCTGCAACAGAATGTACACTAGAATCAGAAGAGATGTCAATAACTGGCACAACAAGGGGAGGTACATCCAACTCAATAATGCCATCCACCTCCCCGTCAAACTGCTCCCCCTGCAGGGTGATCGCCCATGAAAATGTCCACGTCGTCATCAACGAGGTCATCAAAAGGCCAATCCTCTAGAGGAATGGCGACGAGGGGAACAACATCAAGAATAGGAGCAACAAGGTGCTCACCATCGGGGTGACCGATGATGAGATGATCATGAACAGGAATAGGGAGAGCAAAAATGTCATCAATAAGAATGTCATCAGCATCCGGGATATCATCCCCAAAATCTGGCAGTGCAAACGGCTGGAAATCATCGTCGTCCTCTGGCAACATCTCGGGGTCGCTCTCAGTATCAAATGTGAAAACCTCTAGATCGTGTGCTATCTCATCGTCGGATACGATGGCCATAGGATCATGCTCATCTGATAACTCGCTTTCTGAAGAAGACATCGGTACCTGTAACATAATAATCATGGCATATGCACATATGTTAACTACTATCACTTGGTGTATGTATGCAAGGACAGGCATCACTTTAACATGTATTCAAGTCATTCCTACGTGAGACTTTTCTAACTTAACAAGTCTACCCCATGCAATCTAAACCACCGACTATGTCCTTGTTCGTGTTTCTTGTATTTCCTTTTTAAAATGTTTGTTCCATGGATCTTGGCGTCTTGTAAATGCAATGAAAAATATTTTGTAAAAATATTTTCATGAGAGAGTCCTAATGATTGTAGTCTAGACTCGAGAAGGAATCGTAGATCACTACAATCGAAGCTCTAATACCAAACTATCACACCCTGACTTTTGCGGAAGCGTATGATGTGTGACTTGCTTAATATCATTGCATTCAACTATAACAAACAACTATATGATTAAAACCATGATGTTCATCCATTCATACTTTTCAAAATAATACAAACCCAAGTTGTTTAGTACTAACCATCAAACTTAAAGTTTAACTTACAAACCAACCAAATGTATAAAGTTCCAAAAAGGACTTTTAACAAAAGACATTAAAACCCAAGGCTTTGATTCATATATCTTATCAAGGCTTTGAAATCTTGTATCCGCGCTCGTAAAAACTTGTAATCATTGTAAGTATGCCTTTGTAAACTGGTATGAAAGCGTCTATGAACAGATCAATTAATGATTTGCAAGGTCATTAATGTGACAACTCGAATTTCCGACATTCTTTATTCGCATTTAATGCACGATTGACTTTGACTATTTAGTTGTGTTATGATAAAACGTAGTGTGTTTGCATGGTTATGTGTGATTGTATAACATGTGTACTGTTTGTAAAACTTAAACTGTTAAACTATATAAGAACCCGACGAAACACAAGTGAGATTCGCCAGGATCGATCTCGACGAAACAGATCAGTTTCGTCAACACCTTCGCGACGAAACAGGCTGTTTCGCCGAGCCCAGTATCGCCGAAGGCCCAGTACGGCCCAGAATGTTATTTCGCGAATATTTACGTGAAACGGGTTCAGTTTCACAAGTTAGGCAATCAGAAAAACCCTAGAACCCTCTCTATTCTGTGCGACGGCAACAACCATTGCTCACCATCATCCCTAGCTCTTGAATCCTTGTTTCTTCATCTTGAATCGGTTAGTGTGTGTTTGTTAATCGATTCCATGTTTCTGATTATATCACGATTCTTGCTTGCGTATATGATTGATGTGTGTTACTGCTGTGATGAGAGTATGATTATGATGTTATAGATTTTTGATATGTATGATGTAGTAGGATTTATATAAAATGCTATGCGAAATCTAATACAATCGAGTGTTCGGTTCTGGATATTGTTATTATGTTCTGATTATAAATAGAAGTTAGTATCTTGATAGGGTGCAATGATATGATGTTGTATGTTGATGTGTTATACACATAAACTAGGGTTTATGCTAGACAATGACTCTTGGATGATTGATTTGTGATGATTCGATATGCATCTTAATCTTCGTATGATTTCTGTTATTGTTGACGGCTGCTAGAATGATTAGGGTTATGTGTTGTTCGCATCTGCTGTAACTGATGTCTGCGAAACAGACATCCGACGAAACAGGAATCTCGGCGAAACAGAATGTGTTTCGCCAAGAGTCTTCGACGAATTAGAATCCTGTTTCGCCAAGGGACACCTCGACGAAACATATGTGTTTCGTCAAATATGTGTTTCGCCAACTCACTTGTTTCGCCAACTTATGTGTTTCGCCATACATGTGTTTCGCCGAGATGTGCTGTAACTTGGGTTAACTCTGTTAAGTGTTAACTGGAATATTTAACTGCTGTTAAATGTAATCATCTTGTATATGATTGTGATTACGTGTTACATGTTTATACGTGCACAACTTGAACGCAAACTGATTTCACATACGTGCATACTTTAGGACGTGATTGATTACTTGCGAGCATACACTTAGCATACCGAGCAAACCAAGGTGAGTTCACACAGCCAAGGCATGGGATTCCCAGGATGGGAATGGGTTGGATTATTTATTCGTTCAGTTTATGGAACTTAGATATATGATTCCCGGTAGAGGAAGGATTATGGATAAGAACAGACTAGACTGGTTATACTAATTTAAACGATCTTCGCACACACGCCAAGGGTCGGCCGCGATACTATGACAATCTTCGCACACATGCCTAGAAAGGGCCGCGAACTATATACTCTAATCTTCGCAAACATGCCAGGAAGGGCCGCGATACTACTATACCTAGTCTAGCAAACATGGGAAATCCCCACTATACTTCACAAACATGCCTAGAGGGCCGCGATACGATACATACGATACATGATTACTAAATGAACATACGAACTACATTATGAACATTATAACTAAACAAACTCACTGTGAACTCGCTCAACTAGTTGTTGACTCTCTGTTACATGCCTTGCAGGACCTTAGGTACTTATGGAGCTTGCACGGGAGGCACGGTCGTTGTGGGCACAGTTTGTGGATGTTATGAACAACATTTAAACATTTGAATTGCTACTTATGATTGGGTTTATTTATGCTTCCGCTAAACGTTGAACTTATACATATGTTTTGAACACCTTTCATATTGGTTTGATTGCTTTACATTTAATACTTACTATGTTCAATATGATTGGTGGCTTGATCCTGGTCAGTCACGCCTTCAAGCGGTGATACTCCGCGTGTGGATTTTGGGGGTGTGACAGATTGGTATCAGAGCCATTGGTTATAGAGAACTTGGTTTTAATATGGGAAAAACGTTTTTATTAAAACCAGACTATAACCAGTACAGTGCTCAACGATCCACAACGACGCCTCGCTCCACGTGCAAGACTCAACATCCTAGGTAATAAGGTTTATGTTTATTGCCTACTTGCTAGAATTACATAGAACTTTGCTCGTGGTATGCTTAGATTACATTGTTTACTATTCGTTACTGCTTGAGAACGCTTATATGCTCACACTCTTCTGTCATCGCACGATTCGCGATCCTCTCTGACTTATGCTATCTTTACTATGAAGATCATGTCTGGACGTATCAACATGACACAAGCCCAATTGACGGCTCTCATCACTGAACAAGTTACTGCGGCAGTTGCAGCCGCACAAGCAGGAGGTATACCCTGCAGTTGAAACTCACGCTAGGGTCCTTAGATCCTACATTCCTAAACCAACTCTTGTGCTAAAATTTTTGTTTACTCTTACGCACACAACAGGTCAAGCACCTGTTTGCACTTTCAAAACATTCATGGACTGTCGTCCCAGTACTTTCAGCGGCACGGAGGGAGCAGTCGGACTCCTCCACTGGTTTGAAAAGATCGAGACTGTATTCGAAATGTGTGAATGCCCTGAGGCACGCAGGGTGAAGTATGCCACCGGTACCCTAGAGGGTTTAGCTCTCACATGGTGGAAAGCTCAGGTGCAAATGCTGGGGTTGGTTGCTGCTAACGCTACCCCATGGAACAACTTTAAGGAAATGATCAAGGAGGAATATTGCAGCAGGGATGATATTCATAAGCTGGAGGTCGAGTTTTTCAATCTCAAGATGAAGGGGTCAGAGATTGAGGCATACACCAAAAGATCTAATGAACTTGCTCTATTGTGTCCTACGATGGTGGACCCTCCAATCAAGCGAATCGAACTGTTCCTCAAGGGTCTAGTGCCAGAGATCCAGAGTCACGTCACTTCAGCAAATCTCGCCACTTATCAGCAGGTTGTACAGCTGGCTCACCGTCTCACGGATCAGGCGGTGGAGCAGAACAAGTTGCCTGAACGCATCAGCACTACTACTACCGCTACTACTCCGGTCACTCCTGCTACTCCCAGTGACAACAAGCGGAAATGGGATGGGGATTCCAGCAAAGGTTCAGCGATAGTTCAGTCCCAGGCTCAGCAACGCAAGACTAATGACTACCAGAGCCCAAGTCAGCAAACTTCTGGTGGGCAGAGACAGAGTGGTTATCGGGGAAATCATCCACTGTGTAACAGGTGCTACAAACATCACAGTGGTCAGTGTCGCAAGGCCTACTGTCAGAGATGTCTCAAAAACGGGCACGAAGCTAAAGATTGCAGGAGTTCACGACCTGCGAATCAGAACCAGCAACAACAGCCACCTGCTCCACGAAACCAGCCACAGCAGCAGCAGCATGGAAATAGGGGATGCTACCAGTGTGGGGCTGAAGGTCATTACAAGCGGGATTGCCCTCAGTTAAACCAGAACCAGAACAATAATAACAACAACAATCAGGGTAATGGGAACAACAACAACGGTGGGAACAATAACAACAATGGTGCTAGAGGCCGTATGTTTGTGATCGGGCAGGGTGATGCCAGGAATGATCCCAACGTGGTTATGGGTAAGTTTCTTCTTGACGACTTTTATGTTACTGTACTATTTGATTCTGGTGCGGATACAAGTTACATGTCTCTAAAAGCTAGTGAAATGTTAAAACGTGCACCAACTCTCTTAAACACCAAACATGTCGTAGAGTTAGCTAACGGTAAAAGCCTAGAGGCCACGCACATAGTTAAAGGGTGTAATCTTATCCTCGCTGGTCAGACTTTCTCCATCGATCTCATTCCTATACCCTTGGGTAGCTTTGACGTCGTTATTGGCATGGATTGGTTATCTCAACAACAAGCGGAGATTTTATGCAAAGAAAAAGTTATTCGTATTCCTCGGTCGGGCAAGGAACCTCTCGAAGTTCAAGGCGACAAGAGTGGTGTCGTGAGTGGCATCATTTCCTTCTTGAAGGCTCAGAAGTGTCTGCGCAAGGGTCACACAGCTGTTCTAGCTCTCGTCACTGATACCTCGAAGAAAGAGAAAAAGATTGAAGATATTCCTGTAGTACGCGACTTTCCTCAAGTGTTTCCTGAGGAATTACCTGGGTTACCGCCTCATCGTCAAGTCGAATTCCAGATCGAGCTCGCTCCAGGAGCAGCGCCCATAGCTCGAGCACCTTATCGTCTAGCTCCAACTGAATTAGAAGAACTGTCAAAGCAGCTACAAGAACTCTTGGAAAAGGGTTTTATACGTCCTAGCTCTTCGCCTTGGGGAGCTCCAGTGTTATTCGTAAAGAAGAAAGACGGTACGTTCAGGATGTGTATAGACTACCGTGAACTCAACAAGGTGACGATCAAGAATCGTTATCCTCTTCCGCGCATAGATGATCTATTCGACCAGCTGCAAGGGTCGAGCTACTACTCCAAAATAGACTTAAGGTCAGGATATCACCAGCTGAGAGTCCGGGATGAGGACGTCTCCAAAACAGCGTTCAGAACACGCTACGGCCACTACGAGTTTATGGTCATGCCATTCGGGCTAACGAACGCGCCTGCCGTATTTATGGATCTTATGAACAGGGTGTGCAAACCCTATCTCGACAAGTTCGTCATTGTTTTTATTGACGACATCCTGATTTATTCGAAAAGTCAGGAGGAACACGAGCAGCACCTACGACTTATACTGGAACTTCTACGAACGGAACAGCTATACGCTAAGTTTTCTAAATGTGACTTCTGGCTTCGTGAAGTCCACTTCTTAGGCCACGTGGTGAACAAGGATGGGATTAATGTAGATCCATCCAAGGTAGATTCGATCAAGAACTGGCCTGCGCCTCGTACACCAACAGAAATACGCCAATTCTTGGGTTTGGCGGGTTATTATAGACGGTTCATCAAAGACTTCTCGAAGATTGCTCAGCCGCTTACGCTACTGACACAGAAGGGTATTGTTTATCGTTGGGGTAATGCACAGGAAACAGCGTTTCAACACTTAAAGGATAGACTCTGTAGCGCACCTATCCTCTCATTGCCTGAAGGCACGGACGATTTCGTAGTCTACTGCGACGCATCTATCCAAGGTCTTGGATGTGTATTGATGCAGAGGGATAAAGTTATAGCTTATGCTTCGCGCCAGCTTAAGATCCACGAACGAAACTACACTACACATGATTTAGAGCTGGGAGCGGTTGTTTTTGCACTTAAGATATGGCGACACTATTTGTATGGTACCAAGTGCGCAATCTACACTGACCATAGAAGCCTCGAGCATATCTTCAAACAGAAAGAGCTGAATATGCGACAGCGACGATGGGTCGAACTGCTAAACGACTACGAATGCTCAATCAGGTACCACCCAGGCAAGGCCAATGTTGTGGCTGACGCCCTCAGTCGAAAAGACACCGCGCCTAAGCGCGTGCGAGCTTTACAACTCACCATACAGTCTAGCCTTCCTTCCCAGATACGAGATGCTCAGATAGAAGCATTGAAACCAGACAACGTCAGGGCTGAAGCCCTACGCGGCTCAAGGCAACGATTAGAACAAAGGGCAGACGGCGCTTATTACGTAACAGGACGCATATGGGTCCCACTGTACGGCAACTTACGCGAGCTAGTAATGGATGAAGCTCACAAGTCTCGCTACTCGGTACATCCTGGTTCGGATAAAATGTACCACGACATCAAAACTACATATTGGTGGCCTAGCATGAAGGCCCACATAGCCACATACGTTAGTAAATGCTTGACTTGTGCGAGAGTCAAAGCAGAATATCAGAAACCGTCAGGACCACTACAACAACCTGAGATACCACAATGGAAATGGGAGCAAATTTCCATGGATTTTGTTACTGGCCTACCTAAATCTCAGCGCGGAAATGATACTATTTGGGTGATCGTGGATCGACTCACAAAGTCTGCTCACTTCTTGGCCATCAAAGAAACAGACAAGTTCTCTACACTAGCAGACATCTACTTGAAAGAAGTGGTCTCCAGGCACGGTGTGCCAACCTCTATCATCTCTGATCGAGACGCACGTTTCACTTCAGAACTGTGGCAAGCAATGCATAAATCGTTTGGCTCTCATTTAGACATGAGCACGGCGTATCATCCTCAGACCGATGGGCAGTCTGAGCGCACTATTCAAACTCTAGAAGACATGCTTCGGGCGTGCGTAATTGATTTTGGCAATGGTTGGGAGAAACATTTGCCACTTGTGGAATTTTCATACAATAACAGCTACCACACAAGCATTAAAGCTGCACCATTCGAGGCATTGTACGGGCGTAAATGCCGGTCACCTCTCTGTTGGGCAGAGGTGGGAGAAAGTCAAATCACAGGTCCAGAAATGGTAGTTGATACTACAGAAAAGATTGCACAAATACGACAACGCATAGCGGCAGCACGCGACCGTCAGAAAGCATACGCTGATTTAGACAGGAAACTACTCGAATTCCAAGTTGGGGATCGAGCGCTACTTAAAGTTTCACCCTGGAAGGGTGTGGTTCGTTTTGGCAAACGCGGCAAACTAAATCCACGATATGTTGGACCTTTCGAAGTTATTGAGAAAATAGGCAAAGTGGCCTACAGACTGAACTTACCACCTGAACTCAGTGCAGTTCACAACGTCTTTCACGTGTCGAATCTAAAGAAATGTACGTCAGACGAGACCCACGTAGTTCCCTTGAAGGAACTCACTATCGACGAGCGGTTGCACTTCGTCGAGGAACCTGTTGAAATCACGGACCGGGATGTTAAGGTCCTCAAGAACACGAGAATCCCTCTTGTACGAGTTCGTTGGAACTCCCGCCGCGGCCCAGAGTTCACCTGGGAGCGCGAAGATCAAATGGAACTCAAATATCCCCAGTTATTCGGAACCAATGCAACTACTACTGAGGCTGAAGCTACCAATGCAGAATTTCGGGACGAAATTCCAAATCAACGGGGGGATAATGTGACACCCCAAGAAAACCAGTAATCTTCGCAAACATGCTCAGGGGAGCCGCGATACAATTCAGGTAAACAACGTCACACCATTAGCTTTCCTCAGTAACTGCATGCTAAATTTCGGGACGAAATTTCTTTCAAGTTGGGGATAATGTGACAACTCGAATTTCCGACATTCTTTATTCGCATTTAATGCACGATTGACTTTGACTATTTAGTTGTGTTATGATAAAACGTAGTGTGTTTGCATGGTTATGTGTGATTGTATAACATGTGTACTGTTTGTAAAACTTAAACTGTTAAACTATATAAGAACCCGACGAAACACAAGTGAGATTCGCCAGGATCGATCTCGACGAAACAGATCAGTTTCGTCAACACCTTCGCGACGAAACAGGCTGTTTCGCCGAGCCCAGTATCGCCGAAGGCCCAGTACGGCCCAGAATGTTATTTCGCGAATATTTACGTGAAACGGGTTCAGTTTCACAAGTTAGGCAATCAGAAAAACCCTAGAACCCTCTCTATTCTGTGCGACGGCAACAACCATTGCTCACCATCATCCCTAGCTCTTGAATCCTTGTTTCTTCATCTTGAATCGGTTAGTGTGTGTTTGTTAATCGATTCCATGTTTCTGATTATATCACGATTCTTGCTTGCGTATATGATTGATGTGTGTTACTGCTGTGATGAGAGTATGATTATGATGTTATAGATTTTTGATATGTATGATGTAGTAGGATTTATATAAAATGCTATGCGAAATCTAATACAATCGAGTGTTCGGTTCTGGATATTGTTATTATGTTCTGATTATAAATAGAAGTTAGTATCTTGATAGGGTGCAATGATATGATGTTGTATGTTGATGTGTTATACACATAAACTAGGGTTTATGCTAGACAATGACTCTTGGATGATTGATTTGTGATGATTCGATATGCATCTTAATCTTCGTATGATTTCTGTTATTGTTGACGGCTGCTAGAATGATTAGGGTTATGTGTTGTTCGCATCTGCTGTAACTGATGTCTGCGAAACAGACATCCGACGAAACAGGAATCTCGGCGAAACAGAATGTGTTTCGCCAAGAGTCTTCGACGAATTAGAATCCTGTTTCGCCAAGGGACACCTCGACGAAACATATGTGTTTCGTCAAATATGTGTTTCGCCAACTCACTTGTTTCGCCAACTTATGTGTTTCGCCATACATGTGTTTCGCCGAGATGTGCTGTAACTTGGGTTAACTCTGTTAAGTGTTAACTGGAATATTTAACTGCTGTTAAATGTAATCATCTTGTATATGATTGTGATTACGTGTTACATGTTTATACGTGCACATCTTGAACACAAACTGATTTCACATACATGCATACTTTAGGACGTGATTGATTACTTGCGAGCATACACTTAGCATACCGAGCAAACCAAGGTGAGTTCACACAGCCAAGGCATGGGATTCCCAGGATGGGAATGGGTTGGATTATTTATTCGTTCAGTTTATGGAACTTAGATATATGATTCCCGGTAGAGGAAGGATTATGGATAAGAACAGACTAGACTGGTTATACTAATTTAAACGATCTTCGCACACACGCCAAGGGTCGGCCGCGATACTATGACAATCTTCGCACACATGCCTAGAAAGGGCCGCGAACTATATACTCTAATCTTCGCAAACATGCCAGGAAGGGCCGCGATACTACTATACCTAGTCTAGCAAACATGGGAAATCCCCACTATACTTCACAAACATGCCTAGAGGGCCGCGATACGATACATACGATACATGATTACTAAATGAACATACGAACTACATTATGAACATTATAACTAAACAAACTCACTGTGAACTCGCTCAACTAGTTGTTGACTCTCTGTTACATGCCTTGCAGGACCTTAGGTACTTATGGAGCTTGCACGGGAGGCACGGTCGTTGTGGGCACAGTTTGTGGATGTTATGAACAACATTTAAACATTTGAATTGCTACTTATGATTGGGTTTATTTATGCTTCCGCTAAACGTTGAACTTATACATATGTTTTGAACACCTTTCATATTGGTTTGATTGCTTTACATTTAATACTTACTATGTTCAATATGATTGGTGGCTTGATCCTGGTCAGTCACGCCTTCAAGCGGTGATACTCCGCGTGTGGATTTTGGGGGTGTGACAGTTAATATGTGTGCATTGGTGCAGGAAGGCTCAAACCTTTGCGGATTTCGTACCGTGCCACCCGGCAGGAATGACATAGTCACCACATGGGCCAACTCCCGGTCCCATGGGTGGGGCTCGCAACACCCAAATAGATCTATCACTCATGCCCCTCGATCCTTATACAAGGATTAATGGTCTTAAGTGTTGTACCCACCACTCACATGATCTAACAGTTCATTCCTTAGCTAACCATACCATTTGTAAACGTTTGAAACATTGAAACATGTATTTCACCCCCAAGGTTATAAAACTGAAAACAATTAAAAGAAAAGGGGGACATGAACTCACTGATTTGCATTCTTCTGTCTAGTAACTCAAAGCTCCTTTCCACTGGTCGTACAACTACCTACACACGTGCTATGTTTTATTAGACGGCTAGGTCATGTAACGACTCTTAGTCTTTAGGTGTTATGACTTATTTTGGAATTGGTATTCTTTGGGTTATATGTTTGATGTACATTATATAATTCCAATGTATATAATTATTGGTTAAAATAATAATATTTTAACTTAAATTATATTTATCCAATTATTTGGAATATTGTTAAAATAATATATTTTTAACTAGGTTTATTATGCAATTCTTTCATGAATATTTCCTAAGTATGGGATTACTTATACTTGTGTATTTTTATACTTGTGTATTTTGCCAAGTATTGTTGGTGTATTCCGTTATGTATTTATACGTATAAGGATACGTATTTCCTTGTATTTATTAAGTATATTTATACTTAATTTTGTATTTAATATTCTGGAATATTATTTTTAGACAACTAAAACCACCAAAGTTATATTCTTGAAATATTCATATTTTAAGAGATTTTTTATAGGAAAATATCCATAACTTTACTTGGCAAAAATAAATATACATTCATATATATCTCAAAAATAATATATATTTTTAAGATTAACTTTAGAAAATATATATTTCTATTTTTCACCCAAAATAATATATTCTTAATTTGTTTAAGAAAATATACATTTTTCTCCACTCAAAAATAATATATTTTCTATTTGACAAAGTATGGTACATTTTTGTAATACTTGTAAAAATCTATATTTTCCGTCTCTTCGGTTTTCAAAATACCGTTGCCATACTTATCGAGTTACGAATTTATTTCCAGAATATATATTTATAGTCCATATGTCCGTTTGTCCAATATTCGGGTATAATTTATATATATACATATATATATATATATATATATATTTGGAATTTTGTTAATATTTTGTATTACAATTTTGGTATATTGGTGAGTTATATTATTTTCAAGTTCCTAAAATAATATAACTAATACACATAATATACAAGTAACACGCAATTTGTGACATCTAATTATATATTTTCCTAATTATATACTTAGTCATTTTTATTTATCAAAAATCAACCTCCAATATTTGTAATTTTTGTAATAAAAATTATGGCAAGATTTTATACAAAAACCATGATCAAAATTCACTTGTAAACACTTGTTTAAAAATATTTTTCTAAGTGTTTAATTTCTACAAAAATTTTGTCATAGTTTCCCCTTAAAAATGGAGGTTTCCATGCTTAAAAGCATATAATTTTCTTTTAAAAGCTCATCATCAATCATCAACAATTTACACATAACTTACCAGATGCTTTAAATATGCATTTTACACTATGACATGAAATTGAACGTTTGTAAAAATTTGTAGTAATTTCACATGTTGTTTAGTAAGTTTAATTATCTCTAAAAACATGGTTTTTAGTTTATAAAAGTCATTCTTGTGAATTTTAGTTCTTTACAACTTGCATGATGATTTTCTAAAAATAATTCTCCTTGTATTTTTCTTGTTACCAACACTCTTCTAACTTTGTTTTAACACTTAAAATATGTTTACTTTCTTTAAAAACCAAGTTCATGTAAATCTTGTAATAAACTTTGTTTTCTTGAAAATATTATCCTTGAAATCTTTTATTTCCAAGACTTATATCTTGTAGAAATGTTCATCATACACTAAAACAATTTCATTTTCAAGTTCATGATTAACATAAAGGATGATCATTAAAAATTTCACAATTTCCATCCTTATACTTGCTAGATCATTTGTTTCATCATCATCTAGCAAGCTTCTTATGATGATCAACATCATAAACATAAGAAATCAACAAACAAGTATCATACATACACTAAAACAACTGAGATTTTCATGTTATTAAGCTTTATGTTCAAGATCATCTTCATGTTTCTTTGTGATTCTTAAGATTAACAAGTTACATAACCTTTTAACCACTAAAATTAGAAGGAATAACAAGTTATGAGGAGCTTACTACTAGCTCTATGGCTAGGGAAGAAACAAAGATGAAGATGATGATGAATGAGGTGGATAAAAGCTCTAGGTGAAGGTCCTTCAACTTCCAAAGCTTCCAAGTCTCTTAGTTATGCTTCTTACACCCTTGAGAGTCCTTAGAATGCTTGAGATTGAACTTGAAATGGATGTGTATGTGTGTGTGCTTGAGGCCGTAGGTAGAGGGGAAGAAGGAGAAGAGTTTGGGTGGTGAAGATGGTAAAGTGATCTTGTGCTAGTATCTTGTGGTTTAAATAAAAGTTCCTCCAACATTATGTTAACCCTTGGTTCTTATGCTCACAAAGAATCAACATATCTAATTTAATATTGGAAAGAAATCACAAGTGGGTCCCCCACTTGTGACCGTCAACATTGGGGGGGGGGTATGGTTGGGTTTCAATCCTTAGTCATGAAATCTAGTTAGGAATCAAGGGAATTAGTTTGTGTTATATGTGTTTAGTGTTTATAGGATGTGTTATGATGTTCGGTGACCATAACTAGATTCGTAACACTAAAACAATGCTTCTAGTGAAAATTTGGTGTTTCGGGTAGTGTCCGGTTGTTCGGTTGGTTACCGGTTCGTTAAGTGCTAAATAGCGCAGTTTAGTGTGCTTTATGTAGTCTTTTATGACAGTTTTGATTCCCGGCACATAGGAAGGTATTCTGGACCATTAAACCATAATTATGCATTATAATTTGGTGTTAAAAAGCTGATTTTTGCTGAATTATGCAGAATTCTGCAGTTTTGGTGTGTTTCAGGCACTTTCCGGCACTTAAACTATCACTCGGAAGGCAGTTTTATGATCCCTACTTTTCTACACTCTATTCTAGTGTAACTCTTGGTTTCGGGGCTCATTCTGTGTCTTTACATCATGTCTGTCTGAGTACTGAACTCCCGTCAGTACTTCTAGTTTGTCTGATAACTATGCTAACTTTGTTCTGTGCATTGGGTGAACCATATTGTGTTGCATGTAATAACGGTAAACATTCTTGCAACATAAAATGCATTTGTATGTATATGACAGTAATCAGAAATCATTCATGTCATTAATTTGATCAGGCACAGTTATTAAGATACAAATTACTGTTTAACATGGTACGGATACATGGAAAAGTGACAGTTGTCACAACATTAATGATCAACGATTTCATTGACTCTTACATACTACATCATACATTTTACAACTCATCTTTTACAACTAAACTGCATGAACTCACCAACTTTTGTTGATGTTTTCAACTTAACATGTATTTCAGAGAATTAATGGACCATGTCAGACAAGGATACAAGTATCAAAATCCCATGTCATCTTTTGGAGGGTTTTCCTATTATATACCGCCTCTTTGCGGCAATATAGTGGTCAAAACCTTAGTAGTTTAAAAAAACTTTTATTATGTTGTATGAAACAATAAGACTTCACTTTTCAGTTTATGGTTTGTAACCGATACACTTAAACTTGTGTGTTCTTTTGAAACAACTATGTAATGGCATTGGAGCGTGTTTTATTCATATAGTATGTTCACTTATTTCGATATTATGCAATGAAAACCAATCAGATCACACCTCGCGCTTCCGCTATGAGCGGGTGTGACATTAAAAATATCGATGAAGTATAGGGATGGTGGTCATTTGTTCGTTACTCAAAACAAACAAACGACACACAGTGACTAATCAAAGTAAATGAGTCTTTATAATGTATCATGAAGACTGGCTTTAGCTTATAAGTGGACACTCACCCCAAGAGTTCACAGGTAAGAGTGACTGGTCCGATAATGCGGATTTTGTACGAACACTCTAGCCTTAGACAGAATACTTAGGGTACAGGCATCCACCCTTCCAGATTGAAACTTGAACTTTGACGAGATTTTGAAAAATTTGAAGACAAAGCCAAAAAATAAATCATCTAAAGATAGATGATTATTTTCAAAACGGATTTGTAGGTTGTGTACTTGTTTTTTTTTTTTTTTTGGTAATCACCTAAGGATAGGTGATGGTATTGTTTTAAGATCTAAACACAAGATAACTTGTGTTACGGTCCTAGAAAGGTTATAGTCTAGGTCAAAAGTATTACTAATAACCTAATTCTCTATAACCATGGCTCAGATACCAATTGTTCTTTAACACCCCGACCGCATAAAACAACAAACCGCGGCGGAAACGTCAGGGAGTCATGTCACAGAACTATTGTTTCACAACACATGATACATAAAGTTTTGTATTATTGAATTTAATTGTTTACATTGTCTTGGGAAAATAAAATAAAAAACATAACAATTGTCTTGCAAATTTTAAAGTCACTAAGGCCCAAGTCCGCCCTATGTGAAGCATGCTCAAAGTCAAACATTCGCTCTTGAAACATATCTGAAAATAAAACGTCAGCATAAAAATGCTTGTGAGTAACATAGGTTTTGTGATGAAGATTCGTGGCTTGATTGTTAAAAGAAATGTTTACCTATTACAAAAATAGCCATGAACCATTATAAAAATGTTTCTTTTATAAAATCATATGAAAATCAAATGATTTAAAAGAAATGATGTATGGTTAACTTAATAACCAAATGAAAATTTCTTGTCATGTCTTTTGTTGAAGTGATTTAGATAACGCTACGATATATAATATAGTAAAAGCACTTATATATAGGAAGTACCAACGGCGTATCCACCATGCTTTTACTATATTACACACGTCTCGTTATCTAGATCACTTGTCATAAAATGATGTCTTGTATAAAGCAATGTCTAATGTAAACAAATGTCTTGTATAAACAATGTCTTGTATAAAAACAATGTCTTGTATAAACCAATGTCATGTATAAAATAATGTCTTGTATAAACCAGTGTCTTCTATGGTAAACAAAAGGTCTTTGTCTAAACCACATGAAATAATGTCTTGTATAACCAAAATGTCTTGTATAAAACAATGTTTTTGAATGAACAAAGGTCTTGTTTAATCAAAGGTTTTGTTTTATAAAATCATTACTTTTATTGTGTAAACATATAAATATGGATTGTTGGCGAATACCTTCAAGCCTTGTCGACTGTCGGATAAACCCTTCTAAGGATAAAGGTTTATCAAATGTTCATCGGATTCTGTCATTCCCTAAGGTCACTTCCCAACAAACCTAGGAAGCGAGAACGGGATTGTCAATCCTATGGTACCATTACATATTACCGGTCGGCGTGATCAATGTTAATGAATGTATCATTGTCGAGTTCAACGCACCAAAATGTATAGAACAATGTAAGCATGTCGTGAAAATGTTTTGAAACCATGTACTAGGTATGCTAAGTCAATATACGAAGCAAAATGTCTTTGAAAACCATGTACTAGGTATGCTAGGTCAACATACAAAGCAAAAAATGCCTTTGAAAACCATGTACTAAGTATGGTAGGTCAACATACAAAGCAAAATGTCTTTGAAACCGTGTACTAGGTATGCTAGGTCAACATATGAAGCAAAATGTCTTTTAAAAACCGTGTACTAGGTATAGGTCAATATACGAAGCAAAATATCCTTGAAAACCGTGTACTAGGTATGCTAGGTCAACATACGAAGCAAAAACGTCTTTAAAAACCATGTGCTAGGTATTCTAGGTCAATATATGAAGCAAAATATCTTTGAAATCGTGTATTATATGTATTAGATAAACAAAACATTTATAATGTCATGAAAACAAGAAAGTAGTGATAGGCACATATGAATCACCCCAAAAAAAATTTGAAAATGTAAAAGAGGACTATGTACTCACTTGGGATTGTCTATAAGTCTTGTTCAAATGATCAAACAAAGCTCAAAGGATCAAGAGTTCAATGGTCTCCTTGTATCGGATAACTATGTTAGTGTGTCGGGACTTTAATCGGAGGACCGGATAAAATGAAGTCTTATAAACCAAACGAGTGTTTGGAACTCATGTGATATGGATTAATAAGCTTAGCATTTTGATTTGAAATGTTCCTAAGTGCTTTCGACTCATGAAGACTCGTTAAAGTAGTTTACGCTACTTTAATGGGTCATTAGCGTAATCATGGTTGTAAAAGTCCCGCCTAGGCTCCGAGTACTCCCCGAGTACTCGCTACAGGGTAGGCTGCCGAGGCATGAGTACTGGTCTCCCAGGCCAATTACTCCCCGAGTAATCTCCGCCTAAGCCAAGTACTCCCGAATCTGACTAGGGAGCGCCCAGCGACTTTTGCAACCATGAG